>JAYESA010000019.1:28881639-28891639 GCA_036927795.1 Iris macrosiphon
GTGATACGGTTGTTATATATATTCATGTGACCATTCTCATCGTAGATGGAAAATTGTATAGTGCCCTTGAACGGGGGCATATGTGGCATATACTAGCCAGTCACTACGGATTGGTGAATTACGTCAGCATATGTCTAGCCACACATTTCCCATACGTACTAGGTTGTCTCAAATTGCATTCACTTAGTTGGTTAGCACCCTGTATTTATTTATTCAGTATTTACATACATGGCATGTTATTTTTCTGTATCTTGTTACGTCCCACTGAGGACCTGGTTCCCTGCCAGGTTTAGCTGGGATATTCTACCCCACAGTACCTGGACTTGGACAGGAGTCTGGACATGACCTTGAGATGGAGTTAGAGGAGATGCCATCAGAGTCTGCCTGAGTACCTCTGGAGTTGGAGCTACATACTTTGAGGACGATGCGCTAGTTTATCTTATTTTACTTTCTGCTTATCTTTTTGTAGTGGGTTTGTTCCCACCTGACTTTATCTGATCTGTATATGACATTTCAGATTTAGCATCTATATATTCAGCATTTTTTCTGATATTTTTGTGGATGAGATAGATTTACCTGTATTTAGACTTGTAGCATTTTAGGACAGCGTAGCACATCACTTTGGGTCCATTAAATTGGGTAATCCCTTAGTGACGTGTCAGCTTGTAAACCCCCTGAATTTTTCAAATTATTAAATCTTGGATTTTTCCCAATTTTTTGGAATTTTCTGGGAATTTTCTGTAATTAAAATCAGGGTTCTTAATTATTAAATAATTTTTATTTGTTAATAAATGATATTAAAATATTATGAAAATAATATTTTTGGGTGTAAAATAGAAAACTGGACTTAGGATAATTTTTCTGAAATTTATCGGGCCCTGGACCTATTTTTAAATGCCTAAAACTATTTAATTAATTAATTATTATTATTATTATTATTATTATTATTATTATTATTATTATTATTATTTTTTATTTTTTTTTTATTACTTAAAACCCAGCCCGGCCCAAACCCAAGCCGGCCCAGCCCAACCCTTGGCTGCGGGTCGGATCCGGGTCCAACCCGCGACCCGAACCCGCGAGCCCGTATCCGTTCCCTAACGGGCCGGGTCGGGTCTGTCCGACCCGAGACCCGCTACCCGACCCGGTCTCCTTCCCTGACCCGTTTCCCCTCCCCGAGTCCTCCGCCGTACCCGCCGGAAGCGGCGCCGCGCCACCCGCTCCAGCGCCCCCACGTCGCCCTCCGCGACCCCCGGCCCTCGCCCCACGTGCCCCTCTCCGCTCCGCCCTTCTCGCCGGACTCAGCCGCCCCCTCCACCTTTATAAGCCCCGAGAACCCCCCGACCGGACTCACCGCCGGAGCCCTAAAACCTCCGCCACCGCCCGTGTCCCCTCGCCGCCACCTCGCCGTGAACCGCTCGGCCCCGCCTCGCCGCCCTCCCCTCGACGCCTCAGCCTCCCCCTCGATCGACAGCAACAACAGCCAGCAGCGTCGGCACCTCCGCCCGGCCGGCCGCCCAGCCACGCCGCCTTCCGCCGCAGCACCCCGGCCCCCTCCGCCTCAGCCTGGCCAGCCCAGCCGCCGTCTTCGCCCCTCGCCGGCCGGATTTTCCCAGAAACCCTAACCCTAAATCCCCAATTCTCGTGTCGTGTCGGACACGACTCGGACACGGTTTTTCCCAGTTTTTCGGGTTCCCTTCAGGTGCGTGTAACTTTCGCCTCGTAGCTCCGTTTCCTTTTCTGCAAATTGCGTTGTGAAGCCTGTATGACCCTCTCGGTGTCCGGACAAACTGTTCGGGGCATCGCGTCCTGTGGTGATCGCACACCGCGATCCAAAAACAGGAAAAAACCAGACCCTGTTTCACCCCGGAACTGAGTGCGCCCCGCCAAACGGGATGACTTGGTCGCGTGCGGTCTTCACAGATACGTGCGCCTCGTCGATACGGACGTGTGGGATTTCGCGGAAGCTGATTTGGGTGTGCGTGCACACCGAAATCAACACGTATCCGCGGACATCGCTCCGTATCCGCCTTTTCTGCAATTCATCCTAACTTCGTGCACACTCGTCAGATCGAGACGAAACTTGCGCCATCGGACTCGTAGCGATACGTTGGTCCTGTGGGTCAAGTTTGGTTCGATTCTGAGAACGTTGACGAAATTGCGTGTCGTGGGCCCCACAGGCCCCGCTCGACGGGCGATTTTGTGAACGGCTCATCGGAATTCAATTCTGAAAGTTCTGTTGGGTTCGTATCAGCGTTCCTGACCTGTTGACACTAAGTTTGGTGAATTTGGAGACCTTTGACCCGGACGTATTTTTCGGTGCAAAGCGGGCCCAACGACGGACCCCGTTTTGACCCGAAACTGCCGTTTTTGTCCTTGTCTCCAAATTGGATCCAAGGACAGGTGTTTCTAGCTATTTGACATCTTCTGAGCGTGATGGTGATGTTTATTTCAGCATTTGGACTCATCTCTGGATATTTCCCCGAAGAACTATTAATCGGATCCAAACAACAGGCAAGTACCTACACTTCAAGTTTAATCTTTATATTGTGATAGTTAATTCCCTGCCTTACATGTACCATTGATGATTACACGTAGTGCTAGAACACTGAATTTCATGTCTTGAATATTGGAGTTCATGTCTTATTTTTCATGTCGGGTGGGAGAATACTGAAAGGCATGTAGCTTACCCTGACTCTTGCCATGATTAATAGCTGTTGGTACACGACTGTCCATCAGCCGGATCTCGATTATTCATGATTAATAGCCGTCTATGGCGGCCGGTTTAACCCTATAAACCCCTACATGCCAACTAGGTATTCTAAATACACAAGTTCACACACCTAGTTTCTTGTCTTGTTACAGTTCCTATTGTCTGGTTGTAATTCATTTTCCTGTCACCTTGTTCCTGTTTTACTCATGTCCCTGTCTTACAGCAATTAACTCTTAGTTATTGTTACTATTTATTTATACATATCCCCAACATGATACCTGTCAGTTCATTTTAATTGTCATAAATATTTAGTTTAAATCTTGTTGTGCATTGTGTACTTTGCTCCTTTCCTGACTGGATCTGTTGTTTTAGGCGATGATGAGAACCTTGCCCCTACCTATTATGATCCCTATGGGGTAGCAGACGACACAGTTGAGAAGCCGGTTCCTACTCCGGAGACTACCTTTGAGGAGGAGTAGCCAGTTAGTTATTATTTTATTTTCCTTCAGCACATACTCGGGTTTGTCCCCGATTTATCTTCTGGCTTGTATTAACTGTGGTTTAGTTGTCACAGATTAAATATTATTGAAATCTTAGCATTTCTTTTTCCTGTGATTATTCTTACATGTTCATTATTGTGGATGAGATAGATGCTTTTTGACTCCAGAAAATGACCTAGACAGCGTACTACCGCCGATACTGCGGCGTAGGCTGGACGTGCCCACGCACTCGTGCCCGAATACCCGGGTGCGGGTCGTGACATGTTTTTGTGGTGGCCCATGCAGGTCAAACGACTAAATTGTTCGGTTTCAACTCAGGGACCGAACAGGCCTGCAATAAAGCTAGGATAAGTTTATAGGATCTCATCCACTTGCTTGAATCATTTTTGATATCTGTATCGTATTCGAACTAATATGAACTTGCATCTTGCCTTGATTCCTGTGTGCCTCTTATTGGTTATTCTGGATACAGGGAGATGGACCCACAAGCCAGCAACGAGACTCATACAGAAACACCACAAACCGTTGTGATTACCCAAGGAAACGATGTGATACCAGTCGGTGAAGGCCAATCATCACAAGGCAGTCAAGCAAGTCAGCCTGCCTCAATAATCATTCAAGATGGCGTTCCACCCTCGACGCAGCCTATTCCACCAATGCCTTCCTTCCCACCGGGACCGCCTATGGACGAACAGCAGATGTTCCGCATGTTCTACATAATGATGCAAGCCTATCAGAAGGTTCAACAAGAAACTCAGCAAAACCAAGCGGAGAACTTCATCGAAAGAATTAGCTCAGAGTCACGTAGGCCAAGCAGTTCAAATGCAATTACCTTCGACGAAGACGTTCTTACTGCAGTACGACCTGTGGAGTGCACCACAAGGATCGATCTAGCCGGAAGCGGCCGTATGCGTCAGCACCAGACCAAGCACAACAGGAAAGAGCTGCAAGGCGACCACAGAGGAATCCAACTCAAGGATAGAACCAACGAACTCCCATTTGTGGCTATTGTCGAAAACAAGGTCATATTTGGAAGGATTGTAGAAAGAGGCTAGGTGTTTGTCTACTTTGTGGCTCAGCAGCACATCAAGTGAGGGACTGTCCCGCTGCTCCAAGAACACGGACAAACTTACGCGATGACCGTGGAGAACGTGCAGACTCTTAGAGTCACTAATGCGCGTAAGTGATTTCTTTTAGCTGCCCTTCTAGTATTATTTTAGCTTGTGCCTATTGGTTCGTGACCTCAGCCCCAACCTAGTAATTTTGAACTTGCTAATAACCTGGTATGCTTTTATATTTAATAACCGTAGAGATTGTAGAGTTTTCTGTTATTTTGCTTATTATGTGAATTTAAATTTTGTACCTCCTTTCATCATCATCTAGCGCACTTAATTTTGATGTACTTTGTTTCTGCTGCTATTCTATAGCCTAGTTTTGCAAGCTTACTCTTTATCAGGCTTGTTCATGATACGTGTATTATTGGACGCGTACACTAATACAAGTGTCTGTTCAGAATCAGTGTATTACGGTCTGATCAACCTTGGTGCATTTTGATTCACACTTCGCACGACTCCTTTACGTGGATTGAGATACGTAGTGATTAGTAGACAAACATACTTGACCTAGACATGCTGAGCATATCGTATCAGTTACATAACTAAACTAATACGAGCATGCGAATAAATGACTACCAGAATAGAACCTCAATCCATAACCGCCTGACAAATCCTACTAGAATTCTTTAAACGCCTTGATTCCCATACTTCCGTTCTATCACCCCACCCTTGAACTCTTTATTATTGATCTTCGCCTTCCCTTATTTCGGAAAGACGAAATCTCGTGCTGGTATAAGTTTGATACATAGATAGTACTGGATATGCCACATAAGTCGATCACATACTTGAGGATTAAACTTTCGTAATTGAGGACATATCGTATGTGATATGATCGGCATTGAAGTTCGAGGAGTGAATGACGTAAGTAAACATATTAAGGATTATTTTCTTAGAGTATATGGTCTTTTGTGATGAATGGGTAAACTCTAAGTTGGGTAGCAAATGCAGTTGTCAACTCGAGAGGAATGTCCTTTGGATTGTGACCGAGAAGGGTTAGATTGGAAGAAGCAAGCCATTTCTAATTCTGAAAATTTAGAGGAGTGAATAAGATGATTAATGAATTGATATCGAGGACCCAATAGTTATATCCTAGGTGCATAATTTAATTTTGAATAATGAGAGTAAAATCGTCAACTTGAATTTAGAGGATGTAATTCAGACTTGAACATTGGTGGACTACACTTAAATTATTTTTTTAATTTGATGATTTGAATTAAGAATTTAAAAGTTGATGGTTGGACTACCTAGTTGGAATATTGAGGATGTGAATGTAATTTAAAAGGGCTGAAACATACAAATATTGTTGGACTCAAATCACTTCTAGAGGAATTATGACAATTCGAATCGTGAGGCAAGGTCATCTTGAAAATACTATATGGACTAAAAATTAAAAATCTGCTTGTGGATAATTTGAGGAAGTAAGAAGTAATAACCATAGGTTGAATTTTGATGGGAACAAGTAGTCGTCTTAGCCTTGAAGTGGTTGCAGTGGACATGATTAGAATTTAAATTATCGTAAGGAGATTACGATTGATGTATATGAAAGGTTAACAGAGTATGGCTTAATTTTAAATTTCGAGGACGAAATTTTTGTAAGTTGGGTAGGTTGTAAACCCCCTGAATTTTTCAAATTATTAAATCTTGGATTTTTCTCAATTTTCTGGAATTTTCTGGGAATTTTCTGTAATTAAAATCAGGGTTCTTAATTATTGAATGATTTTTAATTGTTAATAAATGATATTAAAATATTATGAAAATAATATTTTTGGGTGTAAAATAGAAAACTGGACTTAGGGTAATTTTTCTGGAATTTATCGGGCCCTGGACCTATTTTTAAATGCCTAAAACTATTTAATTAATTAATTAATTATTATTATTATTATTATTATTATTATTATTATTATTATTATTATTATTATTTTATTACTTAAAACCCAGCCCGGCCCAAACCCAAGCCGGCCCAGCCCAACCCTTGGCTGCGGGTCGGATCCGGGTCCAACCCGCGACCCGAACCCGCGAGCCCGTATCCGTTCCCTAACGGGCCGGGTCGGGTCTGTCCGACCCGAGACCCGCTACCCGACCCGGTCTCCTTCCCTGACCCGTTTCCCCTCCCCGAGTCCTCCACCGTACCCGCCGGAAGCGGCGCCGCGCCACCCGCTCCAGCGCCCCCACGTCGCCCTCCGCGACCCCCGGCCCTCGCCCCACGTGCCCCTCTCCGCTCCGCCCTTCTCGCCGGACTCAGCCGCCCCCTCCACCTTTATAAGCCCCGAGAACCCCCCGACCGGACTCACCGCCGGAGCCCTAAAACCTCCGCCACCGCCCGTGTCCCCTCGCCGCCACCTCGCCGTGAACCGCCCGGTTCGGCCCCGCCTCGCCGCCCTCCCCTCGACGCCTCAGCCTCCCCCTCGATCGACAGCAGCAACAGCCAGCAGCGTCGGCACCTCCGCCCGGCCGGCCGCCCAGCCACGCCGCCTTCCGCCGCAGCACCCCGGCCCCCTCCGCCTCAGCCTGGCCAGCCCAGCCGCCGTCTTCGCCCCTCGCCGGCCGGATTTTCCCAGAAACCCTAACCCTAAATCCCCAATTCTTGTGTCGTGTCAGACACGACTCGGACACGGTTTTCCCCAGTTTTTCGGGTCCCCTTCAGGTGCGTGTAACTTTCGCCTCGTAGCTCCGTTTCCTTTTCCGCAAATTGCGTTGTGAAGCCTGTATGACCCTCTCGGTGTCCGGATAAACTGTTCGGGGCATCGCGTCCTGTGGTGATCGCACACCGCGATCCAAAAATAGGAAAAAACGAGACCCTGTTTCACCCCGGAACTGAGTGCGCCCCGCCAAACGGGACGACTTGGTCGCGTGCGGTCTTCACAGATACGTGCGCCTCGTTGATACGGACGTGTGGGATTTCGCGGAAGCTGATTTGGGTGTGCGTGCACACCGGAATCAACACGTATCCGCGGACATCGCTCCGTATTCGCCTTTTCTGCAATTTACCCTAACTTCATGCACACTCGTCAGATCGAGACGAAACTTGCGCCATCGGACTCGTAGCGATACGTTGGTCCTGTGGGTCAAGTTTGGTTCGATTCTGAGAATGTTGACGAAATCGCGTGTCGTGGGCCCCACAGGCCCCGCTCGACGGGCGATTTTGTGAACGGCTCATCGGAATTCAATTCTGAAAGTTCTGTTGGGTTCGTATCAGCGTTCCTGACCTGTTGACACTAAGTTTGGTGAATTTGGAGACCTTTGACCCGGACGCGTTTTTCGGTGCAAAGCGGGCCCAACGGCGGACCCCGTTTTGACCCGAAACTGCCGTTTTTGTCCTTGTCTCCAAATTGGACCCAAGGACAGGCGTTTCTAGATATTTGACATCTTTTGAGCGTGATGGTGATGTTTATTTCAGCATTTGGACTCATCTCTGGATATTTCCCCCAAGAACTATTAATCGGATCCAAACAACAGGCAAGTACCTGCACTTCAAGTTTAATCTTTATATTGTGATAGTTAATTCCCTGCCTTACATGTACCATTGATGATTACACATAGTGCTAGAACACTGGATTTCATCTCTTGAATATTGGAGTTCATGTCTTATTTTTTATGTCGGGTGGGAGAATACTGAAAGGCCTGTAGCTTACCCTGACTCTTGCCATGATTAATAGCTGTTGGTACACGACTGTCCATCAGCCGGATCTCGATTATTCGTGATTAATAGCCGTCTATGGCGGCCGGTTTAACCCTATAAACCCCTACATGCCAACTAGGTATTCTAAATACACAAGTTCACACACCTAGTTTCTTGTCTTGTTACAGTTCCTATTGTCTGGTTGTAATTCATTTTCCTGTCACCTTGTTCCTGTTTTACTCATATCCCTGTCTTACGGCAATTAACTCTTAGTTATTGTTACTATTTATTTATACATATCCCCAACATGATACCTGTCAGTTCATTTTAATTGTCATAAATATTTAGTTTAAATCTTGTTGTGCATTGTGTACTTTGCTCCTTTCCTGACTGGATCTGTTGTTTTAGGCGATGATGAGAACCTTGCCCCTACCTATTATGATCCCTATGGGGTAGCAGACGACACAGTTGAGAAGCCGGTTCCTACTCCGGAGACTACTTTTGAGGAGTAGCCAGTTAGTTATTATTTTATTTTCCTTCAGCACATACTCGGGTTTGTCCCCGATTTATCTTCTGGCTTGTATTAACTGTGGTTTAGTTGTCACAGATTAAATATTATTGAAATCTTAGCATTTCTTTTTCCTGTGATTATTCTTACATGTTCATTATTGTGGATGAGATAGATGCTTTTTGACTCCAGAAAATGACCTAGACAGCGTACTACCGCCGACACTGCGGCGTAGGCTGGACGTGCCCACGCACTCGTGCCCGAATACCCGGGTGCGGGTTGTGACACAGCTGGCCAGTGCCACGTGGCCTAGTTCCGTATATTTTGGGACTGGGGCATGACATGGTTTTAGTGGTGGCCCATGCAGGTCAAGTTAAATTGCTAATAGCATGATGTCATGCTCAGCAAGCCTGCTATAGGATATGAGTACTAGGTCTCATCCACACCGACTTCATCCATAAAATTTTTGCATCCTGCTTGATTATCATTTATTATTTTCCTTCATACTTTTCTAAATTCTTCTATCTTCTTCAGAAATATGTACATACCCGGGAAATATGCTATTGATGGGGCTGACCAAGCAACAGACCTCTCGCCAGATGTCCAAAGGATAACCAACCCCGAGAGACCAAACTCCAAGAAGGATACTGGTCAATCCAACAACCCCGTACTATCACCAGGATCCTACCCCGGAAGCAACACTAGCCCGAAAAGAAGGGCAAACTTCCCAGGCACCAACACCGCAGGCGGAGACACCTTTGCTTCTACCTCCAGCCCTTGCAGCCCTGATGCCACAATTTGAGGGACAGCCTCAAATGTTTCAATTCCTCCAAACCATGTAACAATAAACAGAAGCCCTGAGACAGGCTCAGTGGCAACAAACAGAAGCCCTGAGACAAAGCTTGATGATAGCTCTAGAGAGGACAGCTGCCCCAGCACCTGCACAACCAGCTGGCACTGTCCAAGGCTTTCGCCGGATGAACCCAAGAACCTTTAAGGGCAGTGAAACTTCGGAAGAGATCTCAGACTGGATCTCCAACACGAAAATGCTGCTAGAAGGTTCACAGCTTCACCCCGACCAATGGATGACTCTAGTAAGGGCCCAACTAAAAGGCAACGCCCATCACTGGTGGAACTCCATCGAGCGCAGCATCGGCAGAAACAATACTTGGGAACAATTTCTGGAATACTTCAATGCAAAATACTTTCCAGCCACGGTCAGAGATGATCTGTACTCCCAGTTCCTGCATTTGGAACAAGGAAATATGACCGTCGACGCCTACGACGCAGAGTTCAGTCGACTAAGTCAATTCGGTGCCCTCCTGATACCAAACAAGCTGGAGAAGGCCATGAAGTTCCATCAGGGCCTTACCCCCGAGCTCCAGGGGTATACTACGTCACAGTCAAGGATTTCATACGAAGAAGTTCTTTCAGAGGCAAGAATACAAGAAGCCATTGGCCGAGAGGCAAGATGCTCAAATCCAACCATATCATCCAGAGACCAGACGGGAGCAGGAGGACCAATCCGTCACCAGGGAAATCAGG
>JAYESA010000019.1:28896639-28919139 GCA_036927795.1 Iris macrosiphon
CCACCTCTTATTCTTGATGCCGCACTCGACGGAGTGATACGGTTGTTATATATATTCATGTGACCATTCTCATCGTAGATGGAAAATTGTATAGTGCCATTGAACGGGGGCATATGTGGCATATACTAGCCAGTCACTACGGATTGGTGAATTACGTCAGCATATGTCTAGCCACACATTTCCCATACGTACTAGGTTGTCTCAAATTGCATTCACTTAGTTGGTTAGCACCCTGTATTTATTTATTCAGTATTTACATACATGGCATATTATTTTTCTGTATCTTGTTACGTCCCACTGAGGACCTGGTTCCCTGCCAGGTTTAGCTGGGATATTCCACCCCACAGTACCTGGACTTGGACAGGAGTCTGGACATGACCTTGAGATGGAGTTAGAGGAGATGCCATCAGAGTCTGCCTGAGTACCTCTGGAGTTGGAGCTACATATTTTGAGGACGATGCGCTAGTTTATCTTATTTTACTTTCTGCTTATCTTTTTGTAGTGGGTTTGTTCCCACCTGACTTTATCTGATCTGTATATGACATTTCAGATTTAGCATCTATATATTCAGCATTTTTCCTGATATTTTTGTGGATGAGATAGATTTACCTGTATTTAGACTTGTAGCATTTTAGGACAGCGTAGCACATCACTTTGGGTCCATTAAATTGGGTAATCCCTTAGTGACGTGTCAGCTGGCCAGTGCCACGTGGCCTAGTTTCGTATATTTTGGGACTGGGGCGTGACACTGCCACTTGCTGAGTCTGACACTGTAACTCCGTTGGTTGACTGCACTGAGCTGCAGAGTTTGCTTGTGTCTTGAGGCTGCAATTGCTACTTCAGTTGCCTAGCTCGACTGATACCTTGCTGCACACCTTGATGCTACTATCGTTTGTGCTATGCAGTCCTTGCTGCACCTCTAGCTCAAGTAGTTTGCTATTTGTACGAGGCTCCCTGTGCACCGACTGCACATCTACTCGGTGCAAGAGTCTACTGCTGAAACAGTTGCTCCCCGAGCACCCTTTCCAAGCTGAGACCGTTATTGTGGGGTGTCTTCTCATAGCCTTGCTGTGATGCCCAATGCAGCATGCTGCTCAGTGCCCAGCAGTTGCTCCACTGTTAGGCCACTGTTCTATACTTGAAGCTCCACTGCTGAACTGAATGGTTGTTGAACCTGCCTGGGTCTCGAGGCACACACAGTGCTGCACTATATAGCCAAAGGTAAAACAAGTGGAGCAGTATCCTTGGAATCACCGCAAGGAAAAACAAGTGGCGGATTTCTCGATCTCTAGGATTTTATGCCATCAAGAGAAGAAGTTGCCCACTCTTCAGATTACACGGAACGCTGGAGGCCGGTTGAGGACTTCCTCAATTTTATGCCAACCCGCGCAAAGCTCCAGATTACGCCAGGACCAGTCCCTCAGCGTAAAGAAGACCCGGTTCACGGGAACATACGCTCCTCAGACGTTAAGCCTGTAAAGCAGCACCAACGTCGGTTCCGCCCGGATATGATGGATGCCATCGAAGCTGAAATCAAGAATTTGATAGTCCGCGGGTTCATCCGGGAAGAACAACATCCTGATTGGGTCGCCAATATTGTCCCGGTCATGAAGAAAAGCAGAAAAGTTCGCATTTGTATCAACTTCCGAGATCTCAATACGACCTACCCCAAGTATGAGTTCCCTCTTCCCATCACAGACGTCATGATCGACAACACATGCGGTTTCGAATGCATGTCTTTCATGGACGGATTCTCAGGATACAATCAGATTAAGATGCATCTTGAAGACGAGAAGCATACTGCCTTTCGTACGCCACTGGGGTATATTGCTACACAGTCATGCCCTTTGGATTGAAGAATGCCGGGGCTACATATCAACGAGCTATGAGTAACATATTCCATGAGCATCTACGCAAAACAGTAGAATGTTACATAGACAATATCGCTGTTAAAAGCTGCCTCAAGGGTACTCACATCCAAGACTTGAAGACAGTTTTTGAGTTGATGCGCCAACATCAACTCAAAATGAACCCTACAAAGTCCTTCCTCGGTGTATCTAGTAGCAAATTCCTGGAATTTGTCATTACCGCTAAAGGCATTCAAGTTGACCCTGATAAAGTAAAGGCTATCCTAGAAATGCGACCGCCCCATAATCTGAGAGAACTAAGGGGATTTCAAGGTCGCCTAGTTTATATCAAGAGATTCATTTCCAACCTTTCTGGGAGATGTCAACCGTTCTCCCGCCTGATGAAGAAAGGTGTGTCGTTCATATGGGACGAAGCTTGTCTGCAAGCATTTAATGATATCAAACTCTATCTCACTAATCCTCTAGTTCTGGTGCCTCCCGTCATAGAAAGACCATTTTTGCTGTATGTTCGAGCAATGGATCATTCTTTAGGAGCTTTCCTCGCACAGAAGAACAATGAGGGTCATGAACAGGCTATCTACTACCTAAGCAGGATGATGGTCGGAGCTAAACACCGGTACAATACAGTGGAAAAAGAATGCTTGGCCCTAATATTTGCCATTCAGAAGATGCGATATTACGTCACAGGCTAAACTATTCATATCATCTCCAGAATTAATCCTCTTCGGGTATTGATGAACAAGCCGAGTATCCTTAATTCCCGACTCGCGACTTGGGCGATGTTATTAACACCGTATGATATGGTGTACGTCCCTCAGAAGTCCATAAAGGGTCAAGCCTTGGCTGATTTCTTAGCTGCTCATCCGATTCTGAAAACCTCTAAACTATACGAGGATATTTCCGACGAAGTTACAGAATATAATTATGCAATGGAGGGTGATACATGGCAGCTATTCTTCGGCGGTGCCTCCAGGACTGGTCCCAAGGAAAATGTGGTTTCAGGAGTAGGAATTGTTCTGGTAACTCCTGATAAACTCGTCATCTATCGAGCATATTCTTTTAGCGAACCCTGATCTAATAACGTGGCAGAGTATAACGCTCTATTAATCGGGCTTCAAGTCGCTAAAGAATTGGAGGTCGAATACCTGGAAACTTTTGGTGATTCCTAGCTGATCGTCAATCAGGTTAGAGGAATATATGAAGTCCGCAATCCAGACCTCATTCTTTATCACCAAGCAACGATTGAGATAGCCATGTCTTTTAAGGGATTCTTCCTAGAATATGTGCCTCGATCTCAAAATTTGGAAGCTGATGCTCTGGCCAGCCTAGCTGCAGATCTAGCCATTCCTATAAGAAGGCACAATTCGGTGATCCTTCTCAACAGAGATCTATTCTGTGTGAAAAATAACTTTCACTTGGAACGCAGCTACACCGTAAACATGGTTCCTCCTAAGAGAGACTGGAGAAGTCCCTTTATAGATTTTGTGGCGTACGAAATCTTACAAGAGGATCCTAAAGAAGCAGTATCTATCAAAAGATGATCAATACGCTTCTATTTTGATGCTTCTTCGCAAAGTCTATATCATCGAACATACGATGGACTACTGCTACGATGTCTCTCCGATAACGATGCAAGGCGGGTTATCCGTGAAGCTCACGATGGTGTATGTGGTGCACATCAACCCGGTCCTAAGTTACAGGATCATATCAGGAGGATGGGCTACTACTGGCCTACTATGATTGCAGATGTCATAAAATATGCAAGGCAATGCAGAACCTGTCAGGTTCATGCAGATTTTATACATCAGCCTTCTGAGTATCTACATCCTACCATTACATCATGGCCCTTTGAAGCATGGGGTATAGATATCATTGGTCTTATTCACCCGTCATCTTCTAGAGGACATCGGTTTATATTGGCTATCACCGATTATTTCTCTAAATGGGCGGAGGCGATCCCCCTTGCTGAGGTAAAGACATCCAACGTGATCAGCTTTATCAAGCACCATGTAATTTATCGTTTTAGGATACCCCGAAGGATAATTCATGACAACGGGCCCCAATTCATCAGCCAAGCATTTCACCGATTTTGTGATAAGAATCGGATACAAAATATGGCCTCTACGGCATATAATCCTGCTGCGAATGGTTTGTGTAAGCCCCCTGATTTTCAGAAATATTAATTTGGATTTTTCGGGAATTAAACCTAGGCCTTTGGCAATTTGATGATTTTTAATTGCAGTTAATTCATATTAAAATATTATAAAAATAATATTTTATGATGTAAAATGGAAAACCGGACATAGGGTATTTTTTCGGGAATTTATTGGACTCCGGAAACCTGTTTAAAGCCCTGAAGACCCATGTAGAATTAAATCCGTGCCAACGCTCGACATCCCCATGAGAGCCGAAGCCCAGCCCAAGGAGCGTTGACCCAGCCCGAATCCTAGGTCAAACCCTATTCCAATTTTTGCATGTATAAATACAGGTTTCCCTAGTTTTCTCCACAAAGAAAAAGAAAAGAAAAGGAAATCCCTAATTACTAAATCCCTAATTACTAATCCCCTAAATTCTAACCTAACCCTAACCCTAAGCAGCCGTCGCCGTACCCTGTGCTCCGCCGAGATCCACCTCCGCCCGGACTCGCTCTCGCCAGCAGCCGCCCGCTCAGCCACGCGCCGCCCAGCCGCTGTCGTCAGCCTCTCTCACCCCGGCCGAACAGCCCGAAGCCGGCGCCTCCTCCTCACGACCTCGGCCTCCCCTCGGCCGTCTTTGCCGATAGCGCTGCCTCATCGACCTCTCTCTTCTTCCCCCTCACTTCTCCGATGAGCCCCCATCACCTCGCCGTCGACCATCGACCTCCACAACTCCTCCTTTCTTCTCCGCCAGAGCCGCAACTCACTCTCCCTCATCTCCGGCCCGAACTCGCCCTCTCCGTCGACCGTCGACGACGATCCCCTCACCACCTCACCATGCCCCGAGCACAGCCCCATCGACCTCCTCTCCCCTCTTCCTCATCTCCGTCATCTCCTCCTCCCTGTCGTCACCCTCCACAGCCTTCCCATCTCCGCCGCTGCCCTCGTCGACCATCGAACCTCCTCGACTCCGCCGGACTCGCCCTCTCCACAGCTCCCCGACCCGCTGACCTAGCCCCGGACACGGCAACCCTAGGGCAGACACAGCAGACACAGCGCAGGACACGAAGCAGGACTCGGACACAGCTCGGACACGAGAAATTGGACTTCACGGAGCCCTGTTCAGGTATTCTTTTCTCTCTCCTCGTTGCTCCGATTTCAATTCCGTCAGTTGCGTCACGTAGACTATATAACCCTCTCGGTGACCGTGCAACCCGCTCGGTTCATCGCGTCCTGTGGTGATCGCACACCGCGATCCAAAAACAGGAAAAATAACGCCATGTTTCACCCCGGAACTGATTATGCCCCGCCAACCGGGACGACTTGGTCGCACGCGGTCTTTACCGAACCGTGCGCGTCGTTGATACGGTCGTGTGAGATTTCGCAGAAGTCGATTCGGAGGTGCGTGCACCCCGGAATCAACGCGTATCCGCCGACGACACCCCGTATCCGACTTTTCTGGAACACGCTGTAACTTTGTGTACACATGTCGGATCGAAACGAAACTTACGCCATCGGACTCGTAGCAATACGCTGGTCCTGTGACCCAAGTTTGGTTCAATTCTGAGATCGTTGACAAAATCACGTATCGTGGGCCCCACAAGCTCCACTTGACGGGCGATTTTGTGATCGGCTCATCGGAATCCAATTCTGAAAGTTCCGTTGGGTTCGTATCATCGTTTCTGACTTGTTGACACTAAGTTGGACAGATTTGGAGACCTTTGACCCGGACACGCTTCTCGGTGCAAAGTGGCCCACATGTGGACCCCGCTTTGGGCCAAAAATGTTATTTTCGCCCTTGTGTCCAAATTGGACTTAAGGACAGGCATTTTTAACTATTTGATATTTTCTGAATCTAATGATGATGTTTATTTCAGCAACCGGAGTAGTACCTGCAGATCACACTGAGACTGGAGCTACAGTTGGAGCCAGGACCCCAGGCAAGTGTACCTTGCCAAACCCTGCAGCTTTGCTACTTATTTTCTTGACTTAGCTATACATCAGTGGGCAAGTATACCTTGCCAACTTTACATTCTTGTTACATTTTCCTTGTTTCATTTATATTGCTGTGCATGCTTGACCTAGGACCGTGTGACGTACTTAGCGTCCGATTATTAGTCGGGTGCCAACACCGTACGCGGTGTTGTGTATTGTCATCTAGAGATGGACATTCGTGACCCCTTATATTCTCGTACTTGTCTTATCAAGTATACTATAACCCAGGACACTTGACACTATTCATGAGACAGGATCTTCCTGAGATATTCAAGGTGATTCTGTATAGGATACATGACTTGACATTGATATTATATTCCTAGACATTAGATGACTTGTGCATTAGATATGATCGTGCGTGACATGGACATGAGGTATCATGGACATGAGACGTGTGATTACATTGGGTGGGGAGAGACACACAGGCTACAGGCTGATCATATATATACACCCCTATTATTGTGAGGCACAAGACTCTGAAGCCCGAGCTTGGCCCATTACTCATTATTACTGCTGCTACCGGCTCCCCGACACAGAGCTTGTAGTGGCTTCAGCCTGAGTTCTAGTGCTGCTCTCAGCTTGCATATCACTTAGCTGGTTATTTAGTATACCCTTATTGTTCCATCTATTGCTGGAGAGACCCACATGCTACAGGTTGATTATGTTATGTCGGCTACTCAGTCTCCCGCTGAGCTAGACCACCTCATGATATCACTGCTACCGGCTCTCTTACACAGAGCTTGTAGTTGTTTCAACCTGAGTACTATTGATGTTCTCTCTTGCATTTCACATAGATGGTTATATAGCTTACCCTATTTATTTCATTCTTTGCTGCACTGCATTTATTTTGGCTTATATTTTCTGTACCTTGCTGTCCCCTGAGGACCTGGATCCGGATTATGTCCCCAGGATTAGTAGAGGAGATCCACCCAGAGTTATACAGTACAGGAGCATTAGCAGGAGCTGATATAGGAGCTTTACCGACACCTGAGGACGAGATTGTGCTAGAGGACTTCTCTTGGGTATTGTCTTGAGATACTCATTTATTTCTATTTCCAGTTTCTTTATTTCCAGTCTATTGCATTGATGTATCAGACTTGTTCTCGGATTATTCTCCGAGACACTTTTATTGAGGTTTGTTAGTTTATTCTGGCATTTGATCTGTGATTATCTGTTGTGGATGAGATTAGCTTAGACTGTGACTTGTATCATTGAACCTACTTATCCTTATATTACAGCTTAAGCATGCCCCGATGGATCCATTAAATTTGGGTTTGTCCATCGGTGTGTGCTGCTGGCCATTATCACGTGTCCGGTCCCTCGGTATTTTGGGACTGGGGCGTGACAGTTTGGCGAAAGCCTTCAACAAAACCATAATCAAACTCCTGAAAAAGTTTGTCTCTTCGAATAAAGAGATTGGAATGAGAAGCTGGGAGAATGTCTCTGGGCATACCGCACAACGGTACAAACACCGATGGGTTGTACCCTATTCTCATTAGTCTATGGGTGTGAAGCTGTTCTCCCCATTTGTAAACCCCCTCGACCAATTCAAGACTTATTAGAATTAAATCGAGACGCTAGGGTTTATTTGGCATTAATTAGGATTAATTATACGTCCAAATGTACCTCGCCTTTGTATCTCACCTTAGCTACGCCGCAGTTCTTGAGAGAGCGCCTTGCAATTATAAAATTGATTATAATTGAAGTCAACCTCACCTCAAACAAACCCGACCAAGCCCACCTTGTGCACTGCTACGTGGACCAGCCCCCAACAAGGCAGGATAGGCCTACACGCAAGGCCAGCCCATAATCTCCATCACCAACTATAAATACAAACCCCCTCAAGAAAAACCCTAATAAACTACTATTCATCATCCTCCACAAAACCCTAGCTGACCTCCCCATCTAAACCAAGCTCCCCAACCGACCGGACCCCTCAACCCCGACTACTCCCAACCGCCCGCACACTCCAGCCCGCTCCCGACCACCTCATCCGACCGACCCCCTACAGCCGCCCCCGCGCCGACTGCTCCAGCCCGCATCCGCTCTACCCCGACCTCGACCGCTCCCCGACCGGCTGCTCAACCCAGCCAGCCCGCTCCCCAACCGGTGCACACCCCAGCCCGACCGCTCCCTGACCGGAGCACTACCCTGATCCCGACTGTCCTATCACCGCTAGACGGATCCGTCCACGCTACCGGAGCCACCCTCGTCGAAGGGAACAGCCGACCAGTGAGCGTACCCCCTCGCTCGGTTGATCAGGTACTTATTCGTGGAACCCGTCTCTCTCGTGTCCTAGTAATTTCCTTTGTGTCGCCGTGTCAGCATGGAAGTGTATTAATAAACTCATAAACCTAGTTAATATTCTATGCATGGAATTGAGTTTTAGTTAGATATTAATTAGTGGTTAATTATTCTAAACTAATGACCAGTTACCAAGGACAGATAATTCGGTAGAAATCCCCGGATATAAATCATAGTATGAACAAACATGGAGAATAGAGACATGTCCACATAGAACAGAAATCATGGACGACCCGTAACTAGATAATTATTGCCTCGAGACACCTGTTAACCGAAGACAGAATACGTGTACACCCTAGCTACGTGCGTACGTGATGCTGTACTCGAGCAACAGTGAACTCGCGACAGTATTCAAGAATAGCATATTAACCGTATGTAGATAATGCGTAGTACCTGATGCCTGTATTATTGTGTTATATTGTTTGTCTAGGGTCTTTGGATCAACTAGGAGACGCTACCAGAGCAGGCTTTTGGCATTCATCTCTTGAAGACTCAGGCAAGATACCTTGCTATATTTTTGCTGTCTAATTTAAATTATGCAAATGTTGTATTGCATGCTTGTTGTTTTGCTTTATACAACTGTTCGCGTCCGAGATTGTCTCGGGTGCATTCGACGGACACGTCGATGATTAGTATACATGGATTTAGTCATTAGTAGACTCACCTCATTGGAGGATACCCTGTTATCTTCCAAGACCTGACACCTTTACACGTAGTCGTAGTGACAAATATCATGTTGCGATGCGAGTTCGCGTGATCGACTAGCTATCGCCGCGTGTGACGTGCATCACGGTTAGCTAGCAATCTAGGACTATCTCAGTATAGAGACTTGGCATTTAGATAAGGGATATATGCGTCGATTATTTGACGGGTATATCTACATTGGAAGGGGAGGACGACTGGTAGGCATATGGGACACCCCACTCCTTTACACTGATACCGCACTCGACGGAGTGATACGAACATATTTATATATTACTGATACCACATTCTGTAGAGTATTGGGCGTTACTCGATGACATTGCAGATACCACACTCTATAGAATGTCGGACGTTATTGTATTCCTGCGCCAGTGTTATAGGGGGCATGAGTGGCATATACTAGCTGGCTGTCACGACTGGTGAATTACGTCAGCATATGTCTAGCCTACACATTCTCATATACTCACAGTTGTCCTCATACTCATGGACCAACATGTATTAATTGTTAGAATTGAGCCCAACTAGGAAGTCCATTGATTAGGAGGATGATTAAATTAATTAAACCATTAGACTAGAAGCTTCCCTCCTTAATTAATTTCTTCATGAGAGGCCCCAAGGGGTATTTTAGACTTTATATAGTAGCTTGAGGGATGGGGCAAGTGAGGCCTATATAAAGGGGATGAAAACTTTCTCTCTCTTCATTTTTTATTCCAAATCTAGATCTAGAAAATTCTCTCAACCAAATCCCTACCAAATTTTCACCCAATTATTTTCCAAATTACCATTGGAGGCTATTAGAGCATAGATCTACAAGAAGGAAGCATAGATCTACAAGAAGGAAGCATGGATCTACAAAGAGGGGCAAGAATCTACAAGTTAAAGGCCAATTTCACCAATTTTGGAGGTTTTATTGGGAATCCATCTCCCAATAGGTACAATTCAGTTTTTTCCCTTAATTTAGGTTCTAAATCTGAGATTTAACCATAAAAAATTAACCCATCAAGAGTATTAATGAGTGTGCCATAGTGGAAGGGTACCCATAAGTGTATGAGAGAGCATGAGGGAATAATAATATATTTTGCTAAAGTAGTAAGACTTGTGTTAAGATAAAGTAGAACATCACCGTGAGTAGATAGGAGTGTACCCGTATATGACTATTGATGGGTATATTACCTGATATTGAGACTAGTGATGTGTTGGAAGCAATAGGTGGAAGAGTGTCTAGAAATTATGTGCATGATGCACAGTGGACGGTAAGTGTCAGTGTGGAAGTTCATGAGTATCAGAAAGTAGAAGATTGAGTGTTAATATTATGTCATGGGTTGAGAATTATCAAGATTGGTCATGGAAGATATGTATCACTGATTTGTGTATCCGTATGTAAAATTTTTGAGGAGAAATACTATACATCAATAGAGATATTGAACCATATATCCGCCTTTAGGAGTGAAGTAAAACATGTGAATTATAGAAGTTAATAACTAGTGCATTGGATGCAAGTGATCATGATTTCTAGTGAGTATTATGAGGTGATCTAATAATGAAGCTAGTATCCTAGAACTTTAAAGTCATATGTTGTGTAGTTAGGAAGCTAGTGTTACTATATCAAGAGTGCTAGTGTTTCTATATCAGGGATTAGCTGAGTAATGTGCTAGTAACAGTAAGTACATTGTGTAATGACATTGGATTAGTGTATCAGTTAATATGGATAGAAAGATATTTGGGAGTAATAGTACAAGTGATCCAAGCAGTAGAGGAGGGAGACAATATATATATATATATATATATATATATATATATATATATATATATATATATATATATATATAGAAGTAAGTTTAGTAGGTATAGTACCTTGCCAATTTTGAGTATAGAGGTCTTATGTATCAGAGAATAGTCCGAGGGGTATAAGGATACCAGTGAGATGTCATGGTGTTGTAATGGCTAGAAGGTAATTGTGTATGTATTGTGATACTAATATACAGATGAGAAGCTTAAGATGATTAAACAAATATTAGAGGATGAGTTGCACCAAGTATCAGATAGAAAGAGATACCCTAGTAAACAAGAGACAAAGTACCTCAAATATTATAAAAGTTTAGGCAAGCATTTTGTCACTACCCAATTCTAGAAAATAGGGTATATTTTTTTTTATTTGATAAATAGTGTATTGTATTTAATTATATATATTTATAATTAATTAGTGCTTGTCTTATTTTTATTTTGATTATTTTAGGGTTTTGGCTAGCCTGGACCCATGTCAGACCCTAGTGGACCCATGTCCGACCCAGCCCACACCCTTGTGAGAATTATTTTGGGGCTTAGAATTATTATTTTATTTTTAGGAGGTTAGTTGGAGAGATTTGGAACTAGTTTGAGTGCATTTGGAGACCCGAAACCCAAAACCGAGTTACGGGAGGGCATTTTGGTCATTTGGACTTAGTGGAACCCCCTTTATTACCCATGGCCGGCCCCTACCTACCCATTTCTGTGAGAACACAGCAGCCCCCACCCGATCACAGCAAGCACAGCCCCCCTCTTCATATTCTTCACTTCTTCTTCTTCTTCTCCACTTCTTCTTCCTTCTTCCTTCTTCTCCAAGGTGAGTTCCCTCTTCCATTTTTCTTCTTTCTTCTTCATTCCTTCTTCCTTAAGCTAACCCTAACCTTACATTTTCTCTAATCTAGGTGTGAGGAGCTTAGATCTAGTGTGAGAGCTAGAATTGGTGGCGTGGAGCTTGAGGGAGTTGATTTGGAGGGAATTTGAGACTTTGGCCTTGGGATTCCAACTCCCAAGAGGTAAAACCTAACTTTCCCCTTTCTAATTATTTTTGTGTAGTATAATTAGTGTTGTAGAACCCTCCTAGACCCTAACCCTACCCGTAGGAGGAAGTTGGAACTAGTTTGGGTGAGTTTAGAGACTTTGACATTAGGTTTTGTGTCGAATTCGGGTGGAATCCGAATTTGGCCCAATTTTGGGTGATGCCCTAGGTTAGATGGACCTAGGTAGATGTTGTCGGGTGTCTAGAGGGTGAGTGCGTGTCTCCGTTTGGACACGGGAAGCCGCGTCGCGGAGAAACGGGCGTTTCGGGCGAAATTGGGACTTTTCGTCGTCGCCGATTCTAAGTTTGTGTGCGTTTCCGCCACGGGCCTAGAATCGACGTGGGAGCGCATTTTCTAGGATCTAGACATCGTGTAGAGCGCGTGGGTAAATTTTGAGCCGATTCCGAGTTCGTTTGGTGTGCGTTTCAGGAGGTTTTCCGAGCCGCGCACCACGTGTTCGTCGAAATGACCGAACGGCCATTTCGACTTGGTTTCCTCGTTTCGGCTTTGTGCGCGCGTTGGGTTAGTATCGGAGAGTGTGTGCTAGAGGTTTCGAGTTATATTTTATATATTTTAGGGTATTGGTGAGTGTCGGGGTCGTTGGGCGTGAGTGGGGCGCGTTGTCGTGTGTTGTTGTGTGTAGTGTTGTGTAGGTGTGTGTGTTAGAGAGTGTTTAGAGTGTGTATATATATATCTATCTAGTAGTTATATATATAGTTATATGTGTGTGTATATATATATATAGAGTGATATATATATATATATGTATGCTTATGGATGTGTGTGTGTATGTGAGATGGAGGGGGGGGGAGAAAACAGCAAGCTGCAACAGCAGCACAGCAGCAGTAATGCAGCAGCAGCCGCAGCAAGCAAGAGCAGCAGCAGCAATATGAAGCAAGCAGCAGCAGCAGTAATGCAGCAGCAGCCAGCGTGCGGGGGCAGAACCTGCACAGCAGCAGCAGCGTGCAGTGCGCTGCGCACTGCACTGTGCAGCAGCCCAGCTGCAGCAGCAAGCAGCAATGCCAGCAGCAGCAAGCAGCAATGTAGCAGCAGCAGCAGCAGCAATTCTTCAGCAGCAGCAGCAGCATTTTAAGTAAGCTAGCAGCAGCAGCAATGCCAGGAAGCAAGGGCAGCATGCAGTGAGGTAGTAGGGAGATAGATTGATAGGATGTATATATATATCTAGATAGTTAGATAAATAACTAGATAGATATTAGATAATGAATAAGATTGATAGATAGGTAGTTGGATAAATAGGTAAGATAAGTTATGGATAATTAGATAGATAGATAGATAGATATTGATAGATAGATAGCTAGGTATTTAGATAGATAGATAGATACTAGATAGGTAGATAACTAGATTCTTAGATATACCTATCTAAGAGATATAAATATCTATATGCCTAAGTTATATACATATATAGGTGTATAGGTAAGATATGGATAATCGGGTAAATGTGTGTGGATATCTATATACATAGGTATATACATACTTAGATGTATATATATATGGTAGATATATATATTATCTAGCCTAGATTAATAACTAGGTATATAATTAGTAGCTAGATAGCTAGTTAGAGGGTTTTAGAGCGAAACCTCAATACCTTGAGATACCGAGGTATCTCAATACCTTGAGATATTCAAGGTATTGAGTTTCGAGCGGGGTATTTGAGCATTAGCCTAGGAAATGCTTGGGAGTGATTTTTATATGTTTATATATATATAATTACGCGTGCTAGCATAGGTTTTAGTGGGTTTAGGCGGGGTGCGTGGCCTAGGGCGAGGTATCGGATACCGAGGGTATCCCGGTATCTCGATTAGGCGAGTTTGTGAGTTTAGTGGCTTAATGAGCTCGGTTTGACCTAGAATTTCAGGGGCACCCTAGTTTGACCTAGCTTTGACCATAATTGTCCCCGTTGACCGTAAAAGTCAACGTTTGACCTAGTTTTGACCTAGAGTTGACTTTTTGGACCCCGGATTGACTTTTTGACCCGAATTTCACCGGTTTGACCCGTTCGACCTAGAATAGCCCTAGAAGCCTGTTTTTAATTATTTTATATCAGTTTAAATGCTTAGAACCCTGTTTAATCCTTGCTTTTCGCATTAGGTCCTTGCGACACCGGTCCGGACCTCGATCCTCATCAGTTGCTCAGGACATCAGGCGAGTACCTACCTCTGATAGTTTCCATTTTATGATAGCGTTTATATCACCTGTTCTAGAACTGTAATACTTGATTCTGACACTTTATTACACGAGCTGGTACTAGTGGATCCCGTCATGAGGTGCTATCCCCCTTACCGTGTTCAGCGGGTACTCTATCACGTGTATTTCATCATGTGCTTCGGGTATTGATTATCATGTGCTATCATGTGCTTCTTGTGCTCTCGCCTTCGTGTGCGCGAGCTATTATCATGTACGTAGCGTGTTGTGGTTGGATCCAATGGTATTAGTGGGGGAGGGGAGTAGTGAGTTGGTTATATGATCAAAGTCAAACAGTATTCATGTGTATGTCGGTTATGCAACTCACGCATAACGGAGTTATCGTAGTGACTTTCATGTGTACCTAAGCCGATCATATAACGAACTTGTGCTCAAGGCACTTAGCTAGTATTCATGTTTCTCACCTGCAGTTACTTTTCTACTACTTGTATTATTCTCCAGTTTACATTACAGCTACTTCTTGTGCTCCAGCATATATTTATTTCCTGTGCATCTTGATTACTTTTCTATTGCTCGTCATATACACCTTACCATGTATTTGGAGTTGCTTTCAGAGTTATGTACTTCGCTCCAGTCCTGACTGGGCATATTTTTTCCAGAGGATCCTGAGGACTATTGCCCTACGTTCTACGGGCCTGGTGTTGACGACTGTTGTGACCCCGAGGAGGAGTGCGCCGAGGAGACGCCGATAGCACCCTAGTTAGCTAGGTGGGTTTCCTGGGTTATTTTCAGTGGTTTGTATTTTGGATGACTGTACTTATTCTTTTGATGCTGTGATGTTGTAGCTTTTAGACCTGGACTGTATTATTTTGGATTGCCTTGCTCTCTTGGTTCTGTTTCTTGTTTATATCATATCGTGCTTATTTCTTCCCCTAGATTTTGTGATTGAGATTCATATATATATTGCGTGGTTTTGCCCTCCTTTTGGAGAGGTCATGCCGGATTTTTCAGTGAGATATAGATAGATATGGTTGACCTAGAACGGACCTTTACAGCGTTCTACTGCCGATTCTGCGGCGTAGGCTGGACGTACCCACGGCTTATGCCCGATTTTCGGGTGCGGGTCGTGACACGTTTTTGGTGGTGGCCCATGCAGGTCTCTGCTTTTTAGGTTTACCTGCAATAGGATATAGGAGATAGGCTGAGAGAGAGTGTGCTCAATCACAACTAGGACCCCTCCTGATTTTTCTTGCTATCTTAATTTTTCCTGAAATTGTTTTCTTTTGCAATATTACTGTCCTTCTTTGATGATATCGTTCTTGCACTATATTGACTTCTTTTGATCTGTGTTCTCCTTGATTCCATTCCAGCACTTGCTTTATTTGATTCCGGTGCTTCCCATAGCTTTGTGTCTGTATCTTTTGCTGTTAGACACCATCTTGTTGCTGAACCTTTAGCTAGACTCTGTAAGATCACGACCGGGGGTGGTATCATCCTAGTCCGTGATGTTTGCAGAGACCGGAGAGTTACCTTGGGAGGCCGGAAGTTGAGTGTGTGCCTACTCGTAATGCCACTTCCGAGCTACGATGTTGTACTCGGGATGGATTGGTTGAGTACGCATTGTGCTAGTATAGATTGTCGTGGAGGCAGAGTTTTGTTTAGTCCGCCGGGTGAGCCAGAGTTTCAGTTTGCCAGAGGAGCAGCGGAGCAGACCGAGGGAGTCTTCTGCGGAGCCCTGGTGGTAGAGCCGAGGTCGCTACATCCACTGATAGAGGAGTATATGGATGTCTTTCCGGAGGAGTTGCCAGGGTTACCTCCGGACAGAGACGTGGAGTTCTCTATAGACTTGGTGCCAGGCGCGGAGCCGATATCCCAGCACGTCTATAGAGTCAGCAACAGTGAGCTGATAGAGTTGAAGAAGCAGGTGGATGAGCTTCAGGATAAGGGATTTATCAGATCTAGTTCTTCTCCGTGGGGTGCTCCGGTACTTTTTGTGCCGAAGAAGGATGGGTCGATACGGATGTGTGTCGACTACAGGGCTCTGAATAACCTCACAATCAAGAACAAGTATCCGCTGTCGCGTATTGATGATCTATTTGACCAGTTGAGCGGAGCGAGGGTGTTTTCCAGGATTGATCTGAGGACAGGCTACCACCAGGTGAAGGTCAGGAAGGAGGATATTCCGAAGATAGCTTTTCGGACCAGATATGGACAGTATGAGTTCTTGGTGATGCCGTTTGGGTTGACCAATGCCCCGGCAGTGTTCATGAATCTGATGAACAAGGTGTTCCATCAGCATCTGGACAGGTTTGTGGTGGTGTTTATAGATGATATCTTGGTGTATTCGAAGACCCCAGAGGAGCACGAGGAGCATCTGAGGATAGTACTGGAGACTCTCAGGAAGGAGGAGCTTTATGGAAAGCTTTCGAAGTGTGAGTTCTTCCTTGACAAGGTTGAATTCCTTGGTCATGTGGTGACTGGAGAGGGTATCTCGGTGGATCCGAGAAAGATCGTGGCAGTTGAGGCATGGAGTGCTCCGAGTTCAGTAGCCGAGGTTAGGAGTTTCTTGGGACTGGCAGGCTACTACAGGAGATTTGTTCAGGATTTTTCTCGGATTGCAGAGCCGTTGTCCAGGCTGACCCGGAAGGACGTGGAGTTTGTTTGGTCAGAGGAGTGCCAGATCGCCTTTGATGAGATGAAGAGGAGGTTGACGACAGCTCCAGTGTTGACGTTGCCATCAGGTTCTGGAGGATTCACTATCTATAGTGATGCATCGGGGAAGGGACTGGGTTGTGTGTTGCAGCAGAATGGGAGGGTGATTGCCTATGCTTCCAGGCAATTACGTCCTCATGAGAAGAACTACCCTACCCACGATTTGGAGTTGGCAGCGGTCATCTTTGCTCTTAAGTTATGGAAACACTATTTATACGGAGAGCGTGTGGAGATCTTCACAGACCACAAGAGCTTGAAGTATGTGTTTACCCAAAAAGAGCTGAACATGAGGCAGAGGAGATGGTTGGAGTTGATGAAAGACTTCGACATATCATTGCAGTACCATCCAGGGAAGGCGAACGTAGTTGCGGATGCATTGAGCAGGTATCCGGTAGCTATGTGCCTGACTACAGATCGTTATCTTCTGGCAGATCTAGAGAGCTTGGGCATTGAGGTGATAGTGCCTGGAGTGGAGATGCAGATGTGGGGACTGCATATTCAGTCAGAGTTGGTAGACCGGATCAGGGCTACACAGTTTGAGGATGAGTCCCTGAGGAGCATCAGGGAGCAGGTTCAGATGGGTTTAGCAGATGACTTCACCATTGCTGATGATGGTTCTTTGCGGCACGGTACCAGGTTGTGTGTGCCGAGTGGGTCGTTGCGCGAGGAGGTTCTCCAGGAGGTGCATCGATCCCAGTACTCTATGCATCCCGATGCCAACAAGATGTATAGAGATCTGAGACAGCATGTATGGTGGTACGGGATGAAGCGAGAGGTAGCGCGCTTCGTATCCCGATGCTTAGTGTGCCAGCAGGTGAAGGCGGAGAGGCAGAGGCCAGGAGGTTTACTCCAGCCGTTACCCATTCCGGAGTGGAAATGGGAGCATGTGACCATGGATTTTATTTCTGGACTTCCCCGTTCTCCAGGCGGGAAAGATGCGATTTGGGTCATCGTGGACAGGTTGACCAAATCGGCCCACTTTCTACCATTCAAAGTGGGTACGTCTACAGAGAGACTAGCAGAGATGTATGTGCGCCAGATAGTCAGACTGCATGGAGTTCCAGTGAGCATAGTATCAGATCGGGACAGTCGCTTTACTTTGCATTTCTGGAGGAGTCTGCAGGCTAGCTTGGGCACCCAGCTCAAGTTTAGTAGTGCGTATCACCCGCAGACAGATGGTCAGTCAGAGAGGACCATTCAGACACTTGAGGACATGCTACGCACCTGTGTTTTGGATTTCAGAGGCTCTTGGGAGGATCACTTGCACTTGGTAGAGTTTACTTACAACAACAGCTACCAAGCCAGTATCGAGATGTCACCTTTCGAGGCGTTGTATGGACGGAGGTGTCGCACTCCGTTATCATGGGATGATGTAGGTGAGAGAGCTTTGCTTGGCCCGGAGATGGTGGTCGATGCAGCGGAGAAGGTCAAGCTCATTAGAGATAGACTTCGGGTGGCGCAGGACAGGCAGCGGCATTGGACCGATAGCCACCGGAGACCTTTGGAGTTCGAGGTATAGCTTAGAATCTAGATTTTGTTCTTGTGTTTGTTTGTGATTGCTTGTTTTAGACTAAGTGCAGAGACCTTGTTTGTGCTAGGTTGGAGATCTGGTGTTCCTGAGGATTTCTCCGACGCGGGGCACTATTCGCTTCGGTGGAGGCGGGAAGCTTAGCCCACGTTTCGTCGGACCCTTCCGTGTTCTTGAGAGGGTCGGCGCCGTGGCGTATAGGCTTGAGTTGCCGCCTACGCTGGAGGGAGTTCATGATGTGTTCCACGTGTCACAGTTGAGACGGTACGTGGCGGATCCCAGTCACGTATTGGATCACTCGGAGATCGCAGTGGGCCCTACTCTTAGCTATCCAGAGCAGCCGGTGGAGATTCTGGATCGGCGGGAGAAGGTGTTGAGGAACCAGACTATTCCCTTGGTTCGCGTCGCGTGGAGGCATCACTCTCCAGGGGAGTCGACCTGGGAGAGGGAGGATGAAATACGCGAGCGATACCCCTATCTCTTCGAGCCCTGAGGTATGGTTCTTTCTTTGCATTCCTGTCCTAGTTTCGTCTTTTAATTTCGAGGACGAAATTATTTTAAGGAGGGTAGACTTGTCACTACCCAATTCTAGAAAATAGGGTATTTTTTTTTATTTGATAAATAGTGTATTGTATTTAATTATATATATTTATAATTAATTAGTGCTTGTCTTATTTTTATTTTGATTATTTTAGGGTTTTGGCTAGCCTGGACCCATGTCAGACCCTAGTGGACCCATGTCCGACCCAGCCCACACCCTTGTGAGAATTATTTTGGGGCTTAGAATTATTATTTTATTTTTAGCAGGTTAGTTGGAGAGATTTGGAACTAGTTTGAGTGCATTTGGAGACCCGAAACCCAAAACCGAGTTACGGGAGGGCATTTTGGTCATTTGGACTTAGTGGAACCCCCTTTATTACCCATGGCCGGCCCCTACCTACCCATTTCTGTGAGAACACAGCAGCCCCCACCCGATCACAGCAAGCACAGCCCCCCTCTTCATATTCTTCACTTCTTCTTCTTCTCCACTTCTTCTTCCTTCTTCCTTCTTCTCCAAGGTGAGTTCCCTCTTCCATTTTTCTTCTTTCTTCTTCATTCCTTCTTCCTTAAGCTAACCCTAACCTTACATTTTCTCTAACCTAGGTGTGAGGAGCTTAGATCTAGTGTGAGAGCTAGAATTGGTGGCGTGGAGCTTGAGGGAGTTGATTTGGAGGGAATTTGAGACTTTGGCCTTGGGATTCCAACTCCCAAGAGGTAAAACCTAACTTTCCCCTTCCTAATTATTTTTGTGTAGTGTAATTAGTGTTGTAGAACCCTCCTAGACCCTAACCCTACCCGTAGGAGGAAGTTGGAACTAGTTTGGGTGAGTTTAGAGACTTTGACATTAGGTTTTGTGTCGAATTCGGGTGGAATCCGAATTTGGCCCAATTTTGGGTGATGCCCTAGGTTAGATGGACCTAGGTAGACGTTGTCGGGTGTCTATAGGGTGAGTGCGTGTCTCCGTTTGGACACGGGAAGCCGCGTCGCGGAGAAACGGGCGTTTCGGGCGAAATTGGGGCTTTTCGTCGTCGCCGATTCTAAGTTTGTGTGCGTTTCCGCCACGGGCCTAGAATCGACGTGGGAGCACATTTTGTAGGATCTAGACATCGTGTAGAGCGCGTGGGTAAATTTTGGGCCGATTCCGAGTTCGTTTGGTGTGCGTTTCAGGAGGTTTTCCGAGCCGCGCACCACGTGTTCGTCGAAATAACCGAACGGCCATTTCGACTTGGTTTTCTCGTTTCGGCTTTGTGCGCGCGTTGGGTTAGTATCGGGGAGTGTGTGCTAGAGGTTTCGAGTTATATTTTATATATTTTAGGGTATTGGTGAGTGTCGGGGTCGTTGGGCGTGAGTGGGGTGCGTTGTCGTGTGTTGTTGTGTGTAGTGTTGTGTAGGTGTGTGTGTTAGAGAGTGTTTAGAGTGTGTATATATATATCTATCTAGTAGTTATATATATAGTTATATGTGTGTGTATATATATATATAGAGTGATATATATATATATGTATGCTTATGGATGTGTGTGTGTGTATGTGAGATGGAGGGGGGGGGGAGAAAACAGCAAGCTGCAGCAGCAGCACAGCAGCAGTAATGCAGCAGCAGCCGCAGCAAGCAAGAGCAGCAGCAGCAATATGAAGCAAGCAGCAGCAGCAGTAATGCAGCAGCAGCCAGCGTGCGGGGGCAGAACCTGCACAGCAGCAGCAGCGTGCAGTGCGCTGCGCACTGTACTGTGCAGCAGCCCAGCTGCAGCAGCAAGCAGCAATGCCAGCAGCAGCAAGCAGCAATGTAGCAGCAGCAGCAGCAATTCTTCAGCAGCAGCAGCAGCATTTTAAGTAAGCTAGCAGCAGCAGCAATGCCAGGAAGCAAGGGCAGCATGCAGTGAGGTAGTAGGAAGATAGATTGATAGGATGTATATATATATCTAGATAGTTAGATAAATAACTAGATAGATATTAGATAATGAATAAGATTGATAGATAGGTAGTTGGATAAATAGGTAAGATAAGTTATGGATAATTAGATAGATAGATAGATAGATATTGATAGATAGATAGCTAGGTATTTAGATAGATAGATAGATACTAGATAGGTAGATAACTAGATTCTTAGATATACCTATCTAAGAGATATAAATATCTATATGCCTAAGTTATATACATATATAGGTGTATAGGTAAGATATGGGTAATCGGGTAAATGTGTGTGGATATCTATATACATAGGTATATACATACTTAGATGTATATATATATGGTAGATATATATATTACCTAGCCTAGATTAATAACTAGGTATATAATTAGTAGCTAGATAGCTAGTTAGAGGGTTTTAGAGCGAAACCTCAATACCTTGAGATACCGAGGTATCTCAATACCTTGAGATATTCAAGGTATTGAGTTTCGAGCGGGGTATTTGAGCATTAGCCTAGGAAATGCTTGGGAGTGATTTTTATATGTTTATATATATATAATTACGCGTGCTAGCATAGGTTTTAGCGGATTTAGGCGGGGTGCGTGGCCTAGGGCGAGGTATCGGATACCGAGGGTATCCCGGTATCTCGATTAGGCGAGTTTGTGAGTTTAGTGGCTTAATGAGCTCGGTTTGACCTAGAATTTCAGGGGCACCCTAGTTTGACCTAGCTTTGACCATAATTGTTTCCGTTGACCGTAAAAGTCAACGTTTGACCTAGTTTTGACCTAGAGTTGACTTTTTGGACCCCGGGTTGACTTTTTGACCCGAATTTCATCGGTTTGACCCGTTCGACCTAGAATAGCCCTAGAAGCCTGTTTTTAATTATTTTATATCAGTTTAAATGCTTAGAACCCTGTTTAATCCTTGCTTTTCGCATTAGATCCTTGCGACACCGGTCCGGACCTCGATCCTCATCAGTTGCTCAGGACATCAGGCGAGTACCTACCTCTGATAGTTTCCATTTCATGATAGCGTTTATATCACCTGTTCTAGAACTGTAATACTTGATTCTGACACTTTATTACACGAGCTGGTACTAGTGGATCCCGTCATGAGGTGCTATCCCCCTTACCGTGTTCAGCGGGTACTCTATCACGTGTATTTCATCATGTGCTTCGGGTATTGATTATCATGTGCTATCATGTGCTTCTTGTGCTCTCGCCTTCGTGTGCGCGAGCTATTATCATGTACGTAGCGTGTTGTGGTTGGATCCAATGGTATTAGTGGGGGAGGGGAGTAGTGAGTTGGTTATATGATCAAAGCCAAACAGTATTCATGTATATGTCGGTTATGCAACTCACGCATAACGGAGTTATCGTAGTGACTTTCATGTGCAACCTAAGCCGATCATATAACGAACTTGTGCTCAAGGCACTTAGCTAGTATTCATGTTTCTCACCTGCAGTTACTTTTCTACTACTTGTATTGTTCTCCAGTTTATATTGCAGCTACTTCTTGTGCTCCAGCATATATTTATTTCCTGTGCATCTTGATTACTTTTCTATTGCTCGTCATATACACCTTACCATGTATTTGGAGTTGCTTTCAGAGTTATGTACTTCGCTCCAGTCCTGACTGGGCATATTTTTTCCAGAGGATCCTGAGGACTATTGCCCTACGTTCTACGGGCCTGGTGTTGACGACTGTTTTGACCCCGAGGAGGAGTGCGCCGAGGAGACGCCGATAGCACCCTAGTTAGCTAGGTGGGTTTCCTGGGTTATTTTCAGTGGTTTGTATTTTGGATGACTGTACTTATTCTT
>JAYESA010000019.1:28924139-29139836 GCA_036927795.1 Iris macrosiphon
AATAAACCTAAGTAAAACTAGCAAGATCACTAGTAATGAAATATTTTGCCACAAGTCTACTTAGTGTGGGTTTCAGGGGGTGTAGCTTCTGTTCAGTTGTTTAATCTCACCAGTACTTGCATAAAGTGCTGACCCACCAACAATTTGCTTGTTCTCAGGTGCTCGTTCATCCAGGAAGCGATAGCCGTGCCTCATCTCAAGGAACCAGAAATCTGGAGTCGATGCCTCGAGCCGTATCGAGATTGTGCCTGCTTTGAGCTATTTTTGTATAGAGGGACATAATGCATGGAACGATATCATTGTAATCGAGAGATAGAGTGCTTGAGCGAATTGTAACCTCGGCCATGTGCCGCTTGTAACACTATCGATTATCAATAAAAGAGCTTGTTTATCATATGCCATTGTGTTCTTTACTTTTCTGCAATATATGCCGCTGCTTTAGTATTGAATAGCTTACTTGCCCTTGTTCAAAGCTTTGGCCTTGTGCAAGCGCACTTTAGGCTTGCACGGCATCACGTCCCGATAAGAACGATAGTCCCGCGGGAGAGCTGCAACGTGGTGATTCGCGTTCGACGGGGACTATTGGGCTTGCGGAAGATTGGGGCGTGACATAATGGTATCAGAGCGACTCGATTCTTTGCCCATTCCGTTGCCTCCGACTCTGTGTTGTGTTTGTGCTGCAATGAACGTTCCATACAATAAGTCCATAGATATTCTCATAGATGGCCATAAAAGTTTTCTGGATTTGTTTTCATTGCTTGAGATATGATTTGTGATTTCTGGATTTGCTGAGTTTTGATTTAGGATGGTGAGGGATGAGGACTATCGCTGCTTGTTGGTTTCATGAGTTTCTCCTTGAGTTTCGAGGACGAAACTCTTTATTGGTGGGTAAGTATATAGTGCCCCGCTCCGCGTAGGCACTATGTACAAGTGAGATCGTATTGCTTGCTCGAACGAAAGTCTTCACGGAGAGTTCCTGACCGATTAATCAAAGTGAGTGGGCAGAACTGCATTCTCTGATTCTCACATGCCTTAATAATGAATCTGAGTTTTGAATGCTTGTTGCTTAATAAGATTGTTTCATAAGAAGAATGCTAGAACCGACTCAGTATGCTAATAAGAGAACTCACATAGCTTGTCATTGAAACAAATCTGCTTGGTTGCCTAACTAGAGAAATGGAAATGCTTGTCTGAAATGAGATAGAACCTTGCCATGCTAATAACAAGAGTAAAAAGGGATTGCTTGCACAATTTCTTAATATCGTATGCTAGACTGGATTACTTAAATGCTTGTCCAAAGAGATAGAATTGTATGCTAGATTTATAGAACTGTTCTTGCGTGTTACTTATGTAAATGAGTTAGCTTGCTTGAACATGCTTTATTGATTGCTTGTCATGAGATGGAACTTGGTGAATGGCGTGAGCTTGTGAATCTAGACTAATAGTCCACCCTGAGGCTTAACACACCTTACTTACGGGAGGGTATGGCTATTAGGCAAAGTGTATCGAGAGTGTGAGCTTCGTCTATCTGGACTTGATAGATGTGTGTGCTTGCTTGTTCTGATTATGTGTATCATCTTGTATGGATAGGAGCTTGCATTGCATTTGGTCAGGACAACTTGTGCACAAGGATTATCTCTCGAGCGGTTCCTGGGGCACTGGGGATCGTTCGGCCCAGAAAAAGATCTAGATACCTAAGGCTTATACGTCCTTGGGTAGACCGAGACTCGTCTATTAGTGAGATGGGCTTGTACGTCCCAACTGCTAATCCCGATGAGGGGACCATCATATAGTTAGGGCTCATGCTAGGCTAGCCTTCTTGCATACCTAACTGTTTGATGCAGGGACGAACAGAAAACTCGAGAACTATATACATTATGTTATGCAAATTGTTGCTAACTTGTGTGTCTGCTGCAGGAATAACCGCTCGGCCGTGGGTAAAAAATATTATGAGTTTATCAATAGGCTGCTTGATCTTTCTGTCTGCATAGTGAGTTATCGAATAGCGCTTCATGCATTCGCATCGGTTGGACAATGGCTATTAGTGCAGAGCTGAACCTTGGTCACAGCTGCTAATAGTACCAGTATGTGAGTCATTGGATAGTTGGATTTCCGCTGCCAATCCTGAGTTTCTCAAGGACCGAAATCATATAGATGCGTTGCCTTATTGCTTGAGTGCATGATAGCCTACTTGATATGGTTGCCTCGATTCGATATGATAAGTCTGCTATAGAACATTGCCCCTAAAAAGAGTTAGATTTGTGTTGCATAATACATGTTGCACACTACACGATAGAGCACTGTCCCGATTCGTATGCTATGAGTATCGATTATGCAAAACTGGTTTCCAACTAGTGTTTTCAAAAGATATAATCTGACTAGTTCTGAGCTGCATGAAATAAACCTAAGTAAAACTAGCAAGATCACTAGTAATGAAATATTTTGCCACAAGTCTACTTAGTGTGGGTTTCAGGGGGTGTAGCTTCTGTTCAGTTGTTTAATCTTACCAGTACTTGCATAAAGCGCTGACCCACCAACAGTTTGCTTGTTCTCAGGTGCTTGTTCGTCCAGGAAGCGATAGCTGTGCCTCATCCCAAGGAACCGGAAATCTGAAGTCGATGCCTCGAGCCGTATCGAGATTGTGCCTGCTTTGAGCTGCTTTTGTATAGAGGGATATAATGCATGGAACGGTATCATTGTAATCGAGAGATAGAGTGCTTGAGTGAATTGTAACCTCGGCCATGCGCCGCTTGTAACACTATCGATTATCAATAAAAGAGCTTGTTTATCATATGCCATTGTGTTCTTTACTTTTCTGCAATATATGCCGCTGCTTCAGTATTGAATATCTTACTTGCCCTTGTTCAAAGCTTTGGCCTTGTGCAAGCGCACTTTAGGCTTGCACGGCATCATGACCCGATGAGAACGATAGTCCCGCGGGAGAGCTGCAACATGGTGATTCACGTTCGGCGGGGACTATTGGGCTTGCGGGAGATTGGGGCGTGACAGTATTAATGCAATATTCCATATATAGGTCTGTGTGACACCAGTTCAGACAGTTTGACATACATTGCTCTGGACCACAGGCGAGTACATTTCTCTGATAGTCTTTAATTCATAATATTATATAAATGCATGTTCTAGAATTGTATACATTGATCCCGATACAGTGATTTCACGGACCGGTGCTATATGGATCCCGTCATGAGATGTTATCCCCACCGTGTTCAGCGGGTACTCGTATACATTGTATCTCATCGTGTATACTGGATATTGATGATACTTCGTATTCACATACTGCTCGTGTTTAGTGTGCTTATTCGTGTACACCCACCGCTCGTGTTCGGTGGTTATGATATTCGTGTACACCCACTGCTCTTGACAGTGGTTATATTTTCGTGTTCGTAGCGTGTCGTGATTGGATCCATCGGTATTAGTTGGGGGATGGAGAGTAGGAGTTGATTATGTGATCAAAGTTATTGTTATAAATCGTGTACATTCTGGTTACATACCTCACTTGTAATCCGTCTTACCTGATCATGTTCACCCAACCCGATCACATAATGAACTCATATTCTGAGGCACATTTAGATAGTTAGTTGCAGTTTACTTCATCATATTGTTATATTCATATTGTTGATCTATATTCTCGTACATTACCTGTATATCTTATTCATCATTCATGTGTTTAATAATCTTGTATTTTATTTCTATATCTGTCTATATGCTTGATTATGCTATTGAAACTGCTTTCAGAGGTATGTACTTCGCTCCATTCCAGACTGAAAAATATTTTTTCAGAGGATCCGAGAGATTGGTGTCCGACATACTATGGACTTCGACTTATAGATGGTGCAAACTTGGACCCGTTAGTTCTGGAGTGATTGACGGAAGGTTTATCGGATCACTAGTTTTCTAGTTAGTTTCTTTAGCATTTTGGTACCGGATTTGTTTTCGGCTTATAGTTTGTGATTGGATTGTTTCTATTGTTGATGATTTATATTTTTATGTATAGTTAGACTTCCTTCATATCTTCTCGTGCTTTAGATTGTGATTGAGTTTTGTGTGAGCTTTTATTGGCAAAATTTATATTATTGTGAGATTTTAGATAGTATAGTAGACCAAGACAGCGTTCTACCGTCGATTCTGCGGCGTAGGCTGGACGTTGTTTCCGACTTGCATCCCTACATCGGGTGCGGGTCGGGACAGGCTGGGAGCTCGCGTTAGGCAAGTACACCTTGCCGATTTCGTGAACTTATTTTACTTTCTGTTATTTTATTTTTCTGGAGCTTTGGTTATTATTTTTTTATCTTAGACTTGTTTTACTATAGTTGTTCATATCATAATTTCTAGCATAGTGACCGTCCCGGTTTTAATTTCTGGTAGAATCTTTTTTCGTCCTTTTTTGGTAAATCGGTAACGAAAATGGTACATACGTTGTGACTGTGAGATTAGTCCATATTGTGATATGAGACTTACTCTATACTTAACTTCTTGTTAGATTTGGTTTTTATAATTTTCGGGGTTTGATTTGGGTCCCAAAAATCGGACTTGACTTAACAATGTTTATTCTTGGAAACTGGGATACCGACGGTATAGTATAGTACAGTACACCGACGGTATACCGATTTCAACCGACTTGATTTCTAGATATTTTCTGTGAACTCTATCGGCATACCGACGGTATACTACAGTATACCGATGGTATACAGATCATGCCGACATTTGTTGACCGACTTTAGCATATTTGTCTTGGCCGGCATACCGACGGCGTACTAGGCTATGCCGACGGTATACCGATTTGTGGAACTTTATTTTCCAGTAATTTTTTTGCCTGCTTAGAAAGGCATACCGACGATATACTACAGTATACCGACGGTATACCGATTTATTTGAATCCAGAACTTGCTTTATTTTTTCTATCTCTGGACCGGTGTACCGATGGTGTACTGGACTGTACCGACGGTATACCGATCGTGCTCTTTTTTTAGGAATTCTTGGTTTTTCGTGATTTTATTTTGATACTTCTAGCTTTTGTTTGGACACGCGATGACTTGAACTAATTTTGGACATGAACTTACATGGCTTCAGATGACTTGACTTGACTTGGCTTTACTCGATTTCACTCGGCTTTGTCCGGCTACACGTGATGACATGATTGACTGGACTTGACTTGGCATGACTTTACATAGCTTCATCGGACATGGCTTGTACATGGTTTCATTTGGCTTCATCTGGATTGACATGGATTCACATGGTTGTACATGGTTTCACTTGGCTTTACCTGGATTGACATGGCTCCACTTGGCTTTACCTGGCTTCACTTGGTTACACGTGGCTTGGTTGTTGTCATGGCTTACATGAGTCCGTTTGTGCAATGTATATTAAACTTGTTTATATTACTATTCGAACTTGTTTGTTGCATCATGTCTCGGATGGATTCTGCGGAATGTCACACCCGGATTCATACAAGCAAAAGCTAGGGGTTAATAACTAGAGATTCACTTAGTACATGGCTAGAAATTTTTCTAGATTGCATACAGTCCGGGTTATTAATACAATTATCTTGTGGAGTATCTAGTGATTTATATTGTGGAGTATCTTGAGGAGTATCCAATGCTGATTTGTTTACTATTTCACAAAACTTCATTCTTCCAGTTAAATTTTACAAAATTTAAAACTTTGATGCTTACTATGAAAGTTTCAGTTACTACTGCCGTCACTAGAAGATATCACACGACAAAATCAAATTTTGAAACAGATGGCTATCAAGAACAAACGATTCCTCTGAACCACACGAGTGCATTAAAATTGTCGTGCCCATCTGCTTCATACCTAGGATTATATATGCAACCACCTCTTGGTTTGTTTGATTCATAGAGTTGCAAGATGAAAAAGGCTATATATGATCTCAAACAGAGTTCCATGTTCTTATTATTTTTCTTTTTTCAAGGCAGTGCTACAAACTAATGCATGTTTGTTTGATCGTAATTTTTTTCTTTTTTTCGAGCAGTGTACTATATTAATAGTTTATGTTGATGATATTCTATTGTCCACTAAATATAGTGATGCTATATTAATAGTTTATGTTGATAATATTCTCTTATACGCTAGCATTGACATTAAAAGCAAGAAAATAATTACTGATATTCCTTTGACATTGAGGTGCAAGTTTTGGAGGCTCTCGAATGAGTTTTGGATTTGTTTGGTAAATCTGAAATTAGGAATTTTTGAGTTTTTTGGTGAATATTTTTATTTTTTTAGAAATGTTGGTTGGGTACATTAATTATTGTTTTAGATGATAATATCTTATTTAAGTAATAATAGCATTATGAAATTAATAAAAATATATTTGACATAAATGAAACAAATTAAGATTCTCGGTAACCAAACATTAAATTTAAATTTTTTTTACTGCATATTCCCAAATATGGATATGAGAATAATGAATTTCTTTCTTTAGAAACGAATTCCTAAATATACCAAACCTTCATCCAAATGCCAAACCCCAGGAGATCACACACAATGGGTTGTTCTTTTTCAAAAAAGGCATATCATAGAATTTGTTGACCGTTACACGCCTGTGGAATAAAAATCCGACTTTGTGCTTTGAAGATAATGAGGATACTAAAGACAAATACAGTTACATATTACTAGTGGGTACCTTGGCACTAAGTTAGTTGCAACGAATAGCAACTATATCCCTATTAGATAGCAATTCAACTTATTCGTCACCTACTACAATATTTGGGTGATGCTATATTTCATTATGTAGTATTTGACGTGACAAATTTTATCGCAAAAAATTTATCATCCAATTTTTTTAACATTAATATTAGTTTTAATAACAAATTTAATTATAATTATAATTTAATGTTAAAATTTATTATGTTAACTATTACGTCAAGATGTTCTGTATCATGGGATGTCATTCCTAAAATTGGATGATAAGTAGTATTTTTTGGTGAGATATAATTGGTTGGGATAATCAAGACATTATAGGTATTGGGATAAGATCGCACTAATTAGTCTTTTTCACTGCAATGGTCACACTCTTACTATTGTAATTGTTGATTTTGACAGATCACCAATAGAGCACAAGTCTCATGATTTTGATATTTACATCCAGCTACAGCTCATTGGTTTTCCGTAGACAATATAACACTAATTACAGATGGCCACGTAATAATATTTTTAAGCCATCTGCTCGCTGGGGCAAATTTGGTTCAAGTCCTTCAAATTTTCCATAGATTTGGGCGTGAAAGTTCGTGTAATTATTTTTAAACTAAAAAAGATCTGTCTAATAAACATAAAATATAGAAAATGTTAGTGTAAATAAACCAATAATTTTGGAAAGCCGGTGAGAAACAGTAACCAATTAGAAAATGGGGTTATTTACGTTAACTATTACATGTTTTATGTTTATTATACGAGATATTTCTACTTTGAAACTAATTACACGGGGTACCTCTCTCCTTTAGAAAAAAATAAAAAATAAAAGTGTAGTTAGTGTTTTATATTTTTATAAAAAATATAAAACATAGGAGTACCTTATGTTATTAGTTTCAAATTAGACATATTTCGTATAATAAATAAAAAACATAAAAATAGTTAACCTAAATAACCCTTGAAAAAATATTGCTGGATCTAAAACCAAAATTTGTCCCTCCACAAGTAACGGAGGACAGCGACCTCCACCAGCACGACAAGAGTATCAACCGAATCACAAGAAGAAAACCGATCAACAACCAAACACGTACGTCATCCTTCTCTTCCCTCCAATAATTCTTGATACCAAACAAACATTGAATCAACGTTTAAAAAAAAAAAAAAAAAATTCAATAGCCGACCGGTCACATAAGAAAGAAAGAAAGGTACATATATAAAAACACCTTCCTATAACATTACAAATGATCATATATATATTATTGTCATAATCACCACCACCACAACAGGCACCACAACACTAAGCACCAAATAAATCAATCTCGTTATTTATTTATGAAATCATAGTTGTAGAGTATAGAGAGCGTGAAATGGGAGGCCATGTGTCGAAGCAGGTCCAGCGGCGGAAGGGGATTGCCGAGGAGAAGAAGGCCCTGGGGGAGCTGATATCGTCTGCGGGCGAGCAGTACCCGGGCTGCGACTACCGCCCCGCCGACCGCAAGACGTGGATGTCCGGCCTCGATCTCACCAGGCTCAAGTTCCACCAGATCGTCTGGCCCGGCACCCACGACTCCGCCACCAATAAGATCGGCATTCGCTTCGTCTCCCGCCCCTTCGCCCAGTGCCAGTCCTGCTCCATCTATCGCCAGCTCGTCAAGGTAAATACATTTATGCGGTGTGCCCTTTGTTTTTCATGGAAATGTTTTTTTATCATCATCGCTTCTTCTTCTTTTAAGGTAGAAAATACGTTTGAAACGATCCTGGCCTCGTTAATATATTTTTGTTTCATTAATTTTGCATTGAAACACGCACGAAGGGAGGCCGGTTGCTCGACGTCCGCGTCCAAGAGAAGCGCCTGGTCTGCCACGGCATCCTCACCACCTACTCCGTCGACGTGGTCATCGACAACCTGAGGCGCTTCCTCTCCGAGAACGAGTCCGAGCTGGTAGTCCTCGAGATCCGCACCGAGTTCGGCCACGAGGACCCGCCCGGCTTCGACAAGTACCTCGTGGAGAAGCTCGGGGACGTGCTGATCCACCAGGACGACGCGGTCTTCGACAAGACGGTGGCGGAGCTGCTGCCGAGGCGGGTGGTGTGCGTGTGGAAGCCGAGGAAGTCCCCCGCGCCCAAGGCCGGGGACCCCCTGTGGAACGCGGGGCACCTGAAGGACAATTGGATCGACACGGACATGCCGAACACCAAGTTCGAGAGCAACATGAGGCACCTGGGCGAGCAGCCGCCGGTGGGGAAGCGGAGGTACTTGTACCGAGTCGAGAACACGGTGACGCCGCAGGCCGACAACCCCGTGGTGTGCGTGAGGCCGGTGGCGGAGAGGATCCACGGCTACGCGAGGCTCTTCATATCGCAGGCGTTCGCCAGAGGGTTCGGGGATCGGCTGCAGGTCTTCTCGACGGATTTCATTGACGGTGATTTTGTCGACGCTTGCGTTGGGGTCACGCATGCACGATTGGAAGGGAAGGCTTAGACACGGACGGACGGATGGTTTGGTGTGCCTGCCTGCCTTGTTTTACTATAGGATCTCTCTTCTATTTTTTTTATATTAAATTATATGCTTGTATATATATATAGAGTGTGTAAGATGAGAGCAGTATTTGATTTTTGGAATAAATAATTTGTGTTATGTTCAACTTCAACTTGGTCTTTAAATAGCCATTTACAACTCTAACAGAATGCATAAAAGTAGCATCCTCTAAACGTATTCTAACTAACAAATCAAAATAAATTAATGGCATAGAACAAATAACAAATTTTCTAAATACTAGGAATTTATTGAAACCAAATAACAATCACTTCAACCTCTTCAACAGGATTAACTCTAACAAATCACCCCCTAAGCCTGTTGCATGAGATTCACCTCTATGACGCCGAGCTTCTGTCTCATCTCAATGAGCTTGACTCGCTCAAGCGCCTTGGTAAGAATGTCTGCGAGCTGCCCTTCAGTGTTGATGTACTCGACCTCAACCTTCCCTCTCTCGACACACTCCCGAATGAAATGATACCTTGTATCAATATGTTTGCTTCGGTCATGGAAGACGGGATTCTTGCTGAGGGAGATGGCGGACTTGTTATCTACCTTGAGCATGACGCTGCCGGCCTCCTTGTTCTTTAAGTCACCAAGGAGTTTTGCAAGCCAATGCCTTGGCATGCCGCCGTTGTCGCGGCAATGTACTCTACCTCGCAGGATGACAATAACACGACCTTCTGCTTCTGAGATTGCCAGCTAATGAGGCTACGACCGAGGAAAAATAACACGCCAGTGGTGCTCTTGCGGGTATCGATGTCACCGGCCATGTCACTGTCGCTGTAGCCGATCAGCCATGGTTCCTCCACCTTCTTTGCATAGAGACAACCAAAGTGACATGTGCCGGCGACGTAGCGAAGGATGCGCTTGACGACAGCAAGGTGTTCGGTGGTTGGGTTATCCATGAACCGACTCACGTAGCCCACCGCGTACGAGATGTCTGGGCGCGTGTGCACCAAGTACCAGAGGCTCCAGACGATGCTCCTGTAGGATGTGGCATCAGTCGGAGGGGCTGAGCTCACCTTGCTTAGCTTGAACCTCGGTTCAATAGGGACATGGCACGAGTTGCAATCCACCATGCCACTCTTCTCCAAGATTTTGAGCGCATATGCCTCCTGACTGAGGGTGATGAAGCCATTGGAGTGCTGCACCTTGATGCCGAGGTAGAAAGTAAGCAATCCCAAGTCACTCATTTTGAACAAAGTCTTAATCTCCTCCTTGAACTTGGCAATATCTTGTGGGTCCGTTCCGGTGATGATGAGATCGTCGACGTACACACCCACAAGTAGGCGAGCTGGACCTTTGTCGCGTGTACACACAACGTGCTCCTGTGCACTCTGGTGGAAACCAAGTGACAGTAGGCAACTGTCAAGCTTGGTGTTCCAAGCCCTCGGTGCTTGCCGTAGCCCGTACAGTGCCTTGTCAAGTTTCAGCACTTTGTGCTCCTGTCCTTCGATAACAAAGCCGGGAGGTTGGACAAATTATGCCTTATTTAACAAATTATGCCTTATTTTAATTTCGAGGACGAAATTGTTTTAAGTTGGGTAGATTGTAAACTCTCTCACCCAAAATAGGTATTTTGTGTATATTTTATATTATTATATTTATTATAGATGTTGAATTTATTTAGAGTATTCTCTTAGTTAATTAGAAAATAAATTTTTAGTATATTTATATAATATTTACTTATATAAATATTTATTTAGAATTATTTTTAGGCTATTTTAGATTATTGGGATTTTTCCATAATTTTTAGTTAATTAAAAACAAGTAACACTAATTTTCTAGGACTTTGAAGAATTTATTTTATGTTCAAACTTAATTAAAAATATCTCAAACTTTTATTTTAGGTTCTAAATAATAAAATATATATTCTAGAATTTTTTGATTATTTTTAGCATTTATTTTGAGTTAATTATGAAAAACTGAATTAAAAACTAATTTCTGAAAAAGAAAACCCAAAAAGTAATTAATTCTGTCCAGTCAGCAAACAGTGGGCCCACCTGTCAGCCTCCCGCAGCGAACAGTGCCGGGCCCGCCTGTCAGTGACCGCGGGGTGGGTGCGAGCCGAGCCGAGCCGACCTCGAGCCGAGCCGAGTTAGAGTTCGACTCGGACTCAACTGAGCCGAGCCGCGTCAGATTCGGACCGTCCGATTTGGGCTGGACAGCGCGGATGGCTGCCACGTGTCAACTCCGAGCCGCGGCTGCACTCTCTCTCTCCTCTATATATATAATAGTTTAAGTTATTTTCTAGGATTTTTCTTGAGCCAATTTTTGGAGAATTGCCATCTAGGGTTACTTCATCTTCCAGAATCTATTGCACATAGCTCTGGACGCCAAACGAGGCCTAGTTTTTTGTGTTAGAACGATATTGAGGTTAGTTTTCTGATTATATAAATTTTTTTACGAAATTATGAGTATTAAATTCTGGAAAATTCGTAGAGCACAGCATGTCCGAAAATAGACGTGTTTCGATGATTTCGCGATTCCGGGAGAACCAGGAATCAGAATCATGAACCGTTTGAAGTTTCGGAAAGCTAATGTCTAGATAATTGACATATAGTTTTCTCAGAATTTAATTCGAAGTATTTATATACTGTTAATCCTGTAGAACTTCTAGGTTAGAATTTAACCATCGGTGCACAATACAAAATTTGTATGTGCCATAATTCCCAAACGAATTTAAATTCGGACGAGCCGTAAATTCCAGCATATTTTTGACGCTGAAATCTAAAGGAAATCATACATAAAATTTGAGTTTGTGTCGGTTGACTTTTCGGTCAACAGATCGCCTCGATTTGCGTGCCATGAGTCTCGAGTTGATAAAATTCAGTTTCTTTGGACAAAATTTAGGAATTAACATAAAAATCAGAATAATAAGATTAAAATAGGATTTTAGAATAATTAATCCAGAATTAAATAAATTAAAATAAATTATCTTTTGACGTGATAAATTTGTAATACATAGGCTATTTGGACTGTGACTTGGACTCTGATTCATACCAGCAGCAGGACCCCAGACGAGTATATTCTCTGACAGTGTTCCAGTAGGACGTAGTATTTAGCCACCACGGTTAGTTTACATCAGACCCTGAGTCGGAGAACCCAACGCGCGTTCGTACATTTACATGTACGCAAATATTATTCAGTTTGGTATATATATTTATGTACGTAATTACTATAGGTATTCCAATAATTATGTAAATAAATTGATGGTTATATTATTATATAGTTATATGAATATATATGTAAGTAAATGCTAATTGATAATTATGACTAAATATTCAGACTGTACGACCCTAGGACACCGTGGACTATCCCATACTTACCTTGACCATGTTGACCCTAAGAACTTATGAATTTGTCTGCCTTGCGTACATTAACGTACTGGCATAGACACCTATCAGTTGACTGACTAATTTTGTACAGTACTTGAAGACGCGACACCCGCGTAATTCAACGCGTAATTGACCGTGTTAGATGACTAGTGTTACCCCTAGTATACCCCCTGAGTCCAGTGTAAATGTGGTTGTATGTGCTAGTGTAAAGACTAATGATTCTATTGTATTATATTTATATGTACATAGGATATTGGATTTGTTCTGCACAATTTCTGGAGCAGATTATTGGTACATTGCAGCTTCCTTGCCAGGCAAGTATACCTTGCCATTGTACTGTTATTTATATTCCATATGTTGCATGCATCTTTATTTTCTGTCCTTAGTTCATATATTTTAACTGTTATATAAACTGCGTGCGACGGTGTCGTCGCGGTATATTTTTATTTATGTATTTGCATTGACCTTGTTTATGAGACTACCCCATTATCATGTAGCATCTTTAGGTTCATTGGCCATGACACAGTTGTTACACGAGTTGTGAGTCTCATATAGATCACGGACTGGCGTGCAGGGTTTGGTCTCATGTACGTGTGGGCCGTGCGTTAGGAATAACTGTTGTTAGAAACTTTGCATGCTAGTAGACTTAGCAGTTATTAGAGGTCTAGGGACATAGCCTATTGTAGTACGGTGGTCCCATCCTTGTCCTTGTTTGGTTGCAGGATTGAGCCAGGGTACTAAGAATAGGCTATGAACCAAATTGTGTCATGGATGTGACATGCTTAGAGCATGGGGTGGGGAGAACAACAAGTACCGCATTTGAGCTCCTTTACACTTTTTCTATTGTGCGGCCGGATTCTCCGCTGGAGATACGGGCGGTGATGACCACTATATATTATGTATTATCAGGCGGGCCTCTGTCGTTCAAAAGACGACGTACCTTTTAGGCCCCTGGATCTCCAATAGAGAACCATGCCAAATCCCAGGTTTTCAGCCAGATAGCTCACTTGTGGGGAAAGTTGTTCTTAACTGCATTCACTTAGACGGTTAGGCGACCCCTTTGGATATTTATTTCAGTACTTTATTGGCATGTGTTTAAGTATCTTGTTATGTCCCTCTGAGGACCTGGTCCCCTGCCAGGTGTATCTGTTCTTGAGTATTCGCAGGAGCGCAGATTCGGACGGTTACTTATGTTTCGAGGATGTCTTCTCTTCGAGCCCGTGATGGATAGCTGGTATTCTTATATAGTGTTTATTGTGTTGTACTCATATTGTATTTACTTTTCCCATTCGAGTTGGTAGTGGATTTGTTTCCATCCAACTATCATCCTTAGATACTTCTTATTGAGATCTAGTTTCATAGATACTGGTTATTTATTTCTATATAATTTTGGTGGATGAGATTTAGATTTTATCCTGTGACTTGTATTACATTTTATACCACTTGTGGATTTGATATTCATATTACAGCGTACGTATGGATTTGGTTTTTATATATTGGAGTTGCCATATCCATACGGCTGGCATGCTTACGTGTCCTAGTCCTACGTATTTTGGGACTGGGGCATGACATGTTTTTGTGGTGGCCCATGCAGGTCGAGAGCATATTGTCTCGGTTACGTTACTGTACCGAACAAGCCTGCACCTAGGACTAGAGTATAGGATCTCATCCACAATTGACTATGATTCATCTTTCTCCTCTCTGTTCTATTCGAACAATTGTATCCTGCTTGATTCATGTACTTCCCTGATAAGTTCCTTGAGTATATATAGCCTTCTGCTAGAATATAGGAACCCATGTTATTAGGATAATAATTAGAGTAGCACACCTATTAAGAATACAACGAAAATATAGACACACCACTAAGTTTAGAATATCTAGTGAACCCTAGAATTCCTTATCTTTAGATTGGTATACCATTACCCCTTGATGTATTAAGAAGACTTGAGAGTAGTATAGACACTACTAGAGTTAGTTAGAAGTTTACCATAATGTTTGACCCTAGTATGGGGAACCAATAGAAAACCAAAATTGAATATTAGGACTGAACCTAACCTATACAGTTAGATGAGTATTGGAGAACTACAAACTTAGATCATTGCCTTATCATTAGTAGACAGCACCCTAGGAAGCCTAGAGGAATGTAATCAACCATTTATTTTCCTAATCATACCTCAAACATAGCAACTAGCATACCACTTTCCTTAGAAAACCATGATGCTATCTAGAGCCCCCTATTTTAAATTTCATAAATTATTCCTCTGCAACCTTAATGTTCGCTAATTATGCGACGAATAAATTATCTTCTTCCCTTCTTCATCTTTCAACTCGTGCCACTTGACACCTCTCATTATAGACCAAGTGATTGTTTTCTTTGATAGGATATATATAGCTTGCTAGGATTATAGTTGTACTCTTGAATTTTGAATTGTGTACCTTGTAGTTAGAACCTGATAGTTGAGTTGTTCAATTAGATTGTGATGATTACCCCTAGTTGTAGACCCCGTAATTTGTACCCTCACCTCGATACAAGTTAGATCCCTTTCCCCTTAACGGCTAGTAACTCTTCTATTCTCGCTATTGACATATGTTCTATGAGCACTATGATTAAGACTTAAGGTGACCCTTACCTATATAATGCAATAGGAGACCCTAATAAGTACCAAGATCTTTCCTCATATACCCTAATAAAGAGTTTCTGTTTTATTTACATGTGCAAGATTATTTTGTAGGATCCTCTTAAGACTGTCACCGTATTAGTTTAATTCTTTTAAGTTGGGTAGTATACCTCACAACCTAGTATCACATAGTCCACTTGACCCATCGAGGTAGTGTAACTGAATGACATTAATTGTATATTAGCAAAAGACGACAGTGTTTATTCAGACAATAGAATTTAGAGGTCCTTGCCCTATTTGGTCGACTAACGACTTAAACAAGGAGGTTGTATGATAACTGTAGAGATTGTAGAGTCTTTATTATTATTGCTTATTTTGTTCTTGTTTTGTGAACTTGCATTAATTTGTACCTTCTTTCATCAAAATCCTGCGTAATTATATTTGCTGTACTACCTTGACTTATGCTGCTATTATAGCCTAGCTTTTGCAAGCTTATTCTTTATCGAGCTTTTTCATGATATGTATTATTGGAGTGCTACTATACTATATTTCAGAATCAGTATACTACGGTCTGATCAACCATAGTGCGCTTGATTCGCCCTTCGCATAACTACTTTACGTGGATTGAGATATATATTGATTAGTAGACGAATGTACTTGCCCTCGAGACATGTCTGAGCGTATCGTATCGGCTACATAATTGTACTAATACGAGCATGTGAATAAGAATTACCAAAATAGGACTGCAATCCACAACTGCTTTGACAATTCTTATTTGAATTCTTTAAACGCCTTGATCCCGATACTTCTATTCTATTACCTCGCCCTTGAACTCTTTATTATTGATCTCCATCTTCCCTTATTTTGGAAAGACGAAACCTCATGCTTGGTATAAGTTTGATACACAGAGAGTACTAGATATACCCCATAGGCCGATCACATACTTGAGGATTATTCTTTCGTAATTAAGGACATATCATATATGATATAGTCGGCGTTGAAGTTTGATGATTGAATGATATAAGTAAATAAATTAAGGAATATTTTTCTTAAAGTATATAGCCTTCTATGATAGATGGGTAAATTCTAAGTTGGGAAGCAGTGCATTGGCAACTCGAGAGGAATTTCTTTTAGATTGTGATCGAGTAAGATTAGATTGGGAGAGGTTCAAGCCATTTTAATTTTGAGAATTTTAGAAGAATGACTAAGATGATGAGGATTAATGAATTTTAAAAATCTTGATATTGAGAACCCAATATTTATACCTTAAGTACATAATTTAAATTTTTGAGTATTGAAGGTAAAATGATCAATTTGAATTTGAAGGATAAATATATAATTTCAGACTTGAACATTGGTGGACTGCATTTAAATTATTTTTCAATTTGATGATTTAAATTAAGAATTAAAATTTGATGGTTGGACTACCTATTTGAAATATTGAGGATGTGAATGGAATTTAAAAAGTTGAAGAATACAAAAATTTATAAGTGAAAATAGGAATAATATTGGACTCGAATTACTTCTAGAGGAGATTATGATAGTTGGAGATCGTGAGGTAAAATTTGATATGGATTATTTAAATCTTGAAGATATTATATGGATTCAATTTAAATTTAGATATTGATGATTTGGAAAAGTGAGAAGAGATTACAATAGGTTGAATTTTGATTTGAACAATGATTATCTTAATTTTGAAGTGATCGTGATAGATTTGAATAGATTTTGTTATTTAAATTTTTGGAAGAGATTGCGATTGACATACCTTATGTACGAATGTGAAGGATTTAACAAATTATGCCTTATTTTAATTTCGAGGACGAAATTATTTTAAGTTGGGTAGATTGTAAACTCCCTCACACAAAATAGGTATTTTGTGTACATTTTATATTATTATATTTATTATAGATGTTGAATTTATTTAGAGTATTCTCTTAGTTAATTATAAAATAAATTTTTAGTATATTTACTTATATAAATATTTATTTAGAATTATTTTTAGGCTATTTTAGATTATTGGGATTTTTTCCATAATTTTTAGTTAATTAAAAACAAGTAACACTAATTTTCTAGGACTTTAAAGAATTTATTTTATATTCAAACTTAATTAAAAATATCCCAAACTTTATTTTAGGTTCTAAATAATAAAATATATTTTCTAGAATTTTTCTAGAATTTTTTGATTATTTTTAGCATTTAATTTGAGTTAATTATGAAAAACTGAATTAAAAACTAATTTCTGAAAAAGAAAACCCAAAAAGTAATTAATTCTGCCCAGTCAGCAAACAGTGGGCCCACCTGTCAGCCTCCCGCAGCGAACAGTGTCGGGCCCGCCTGTCAGTGACCGCGGGGTGGGTGCGAGCCGAGCCGAGCCGACCTCGAGCCGAGCCGAGTTAGAGTTCGACTCGGACTCAACTGAGCCGAGCCGCGTCAGATTCGGACCGTCCAATTTGGGCTGGGCAGCGCGGATGGCTGCCACGTGTCAACTCCGAGCTGCGGCTGCACTCTCTCTCTCCTCTATATATATAATAGTTTAAGTTATTTTCTAGGGTTTTTCTTGAGCCAATTTTTGGAGAATTGCCATCTAGGGTTACTTCATCTTCCAGAATCTATTGCGCATAGTTCTGGACTCCAAACGAGGTCTAGTTTTTTGTGTTAGAATGATATTGAGGTTAGTTTTCTGATTATATAATTTTTTTTACGAAATTATGAGTAATAAATTCTGGAAAATTCGTAGAGCACAGCATATCCGAAAATAGACGTGTTTCGATGATTTCGCGATTTCGGGAGAACCAGGAATCAGAATCATGAACCGTTTGAAGTTTCGGAAAGCTAATGTCTAGATAATTGACATATAGTTTTCCCAGAATTTAATTCGAAGTATTTATATACTGTTAATCCTGTAGAACTTCTAGGTTAGAATTTAACCATCGGTGCACAATACAAAATTTGTATGTGCCATAATTCCCAAACGAATTTGAATTCGGACGAGCCGTAAATTCTAGCATATTTTTGACACTGAAATCTAAAGGAAATCATGCATGAAATTTGAGTTTGTGTCGGTTGACTTTTCGGTCAACAGATCGCCTCGATTTGCGTGCCATGAGTCTCGAGTTGATAAAATTCAGTTTCTTTGGACAAAATTTAGGAATTAACATAAAAATTAGAATAATAAGATTAAAATAGGATTTTAGAATAATTAATCCAGAATTAAATAAATTAAAATAAATTATCTTTTGACGTGATAAATTTGTAATACATAGGCTATTTGGACTGTGACTTGGACTCTGATTCATACCAGCAGCAGGACCCCAGACGAGTACATTCTCTGACAGTGTTCCAGTAAGACATAGTATTTAGCCACCACGGTTAGTTTACATCAGACCCTGAGTCAGAGAACCCAACGCGCGTTCGTACATTTACATGTACGCAAATATTATTCAGTTTGGTATATATATTTATGTACGTAATTACTATATGTATTCCAATAATTATGTAAATAAATTGATGGTTATATTATTATATAGTTATATGAATATATATGTAAGTAAATGCTAATTGATAATTATGACTAAATATTCAGACTGTACGACCCTAGGACACCGTGGACTATCCCATACTTACCTTGACCATGTTGACCCTAAGAACTTATAAATTTATCCGCCTTGCGTACATTAACGTACTGGCATAGACACCTGTCAGTTGACTGACTGATTTCGTACAGTACTTGAAGACGCGACACCCGCGTAATTCAACGCATAATTGACCGTGTTAGATGACTAGTGTTACCCCTAGTATACCCCATGAGTCCAGTGTAAATGTGGTTGTGTATGTGCTAGTGTAAAGACTAATGATTCTATTGTATTATATTTAAATGTACATAGGATATTGGATTTGTTCTGCGCAATTTCTGGAGCAGATTATTGGTACATTGCAGCTTCCTTGCCAGGCAAGTATACCTTGCCATTGTACTGTTATTTATATTCCATATGTTGTATGCATCTTTATTTTCTGTCCTTAGTTCATATATTTTAACTGTTATATAAACTGCATGCGACGGTGTCGTCGCGGTATATTTTTATTTATGTATTTGCATTGACCTTGTTTATGAGACTACCCCATTATCATGTAGCATCTTTAGATTCATTAGCCGTGACACAGTTGTTACACGAGTTGTGAGTCTCATATAGATCACGGACTGGCGTGCAGGGTTTTGCCTCCTGTACGTGTGGGTCGTGCGTTAGGAATAACTGCTGTTAAAAACTTTGCATGCTAGTAGACTTAGCAGTTATTAGAGGTCTAGGGACATAGCCTATTGTAGTACGGTGGTCCCATCCTTGTCCTTGTTTGGTTGCAGGATTGAGCCAGGGTACTAAGAATAGGCTATGAACCAAATTGTGTCATGGATGTGACATGCTTAGAGCATGGGGTGGCGAGAACAACAAGTACCGTATTTGAGCTCCTTTACACTTTTTCTATTGTGCGGCCGGATTCTCCGCTGGAGATACGGGCGGTGATGACCACTATATATTATGTATTATCAGGTGGGCCTCCGCCGTTCAAAAGACGACGTGCCTTTTAGGCCCCTGGATCTCCAATAGAGAACCATGCCAAATCCCAGGTTTTCAGCCAGATAGCTCACTTGTGGGAAAAGTTATTCTTAACTGCATTCACTTAGACGGTTAGGCGACCCCTTTGGATATTTATTTCAGTACTTTATTGGCATGTATTTAAGTATCTTGTTATGTCCCTCTGAAGACATGGTCCCCTGCCAGGTGTATCTGTTCTTGAGTATTCGCAGGAGCGCAGATTCGGACGGTTACTTATATTTCGAGGATGTCTTCTCTTCGAGCCCGTGATGGATAGCTGGTATTCTTATATAGTGTTTATTGTGTTGTACTCATATTGTATTTACTTTTTCCATTCGAGTTGGTAGTGGATTTGTTTCCATCCAACTATCATCCTTAGATACTTCTTATTGAGATCTAGTTTTATAGATACTGGTTATTTATTTCTATATAATTTTGGTAGATGAGATTTAGATTTTACCCTGTGACTTGTATTATATTTTATACCACTTGTGGATTTGATATTCATATTACAGCGTACGTATGGATTTGGTTTCCATATATTGGAGTTGCCATATCCATACGGCTGGCATGCTTACGTGTCCTAGTCTTACATATTTTGGGACTGGGGCATGACATATCTTTTGCCTTTAGAAGACTATGCGCCATCGCGACGACCGTCTGGTTCCGACGCTCGACGACGTCGTTCTGCTGTGGTGAGTACGATGATGTTAGTTATTGTTTGATGCTGAGACCCGCGCAATACTCTCCAAATGCGACGGATGTGAACTCGCCCCCATGATCAGTACGGAGCGTGCGCAGTTTGTGCCCTGTCTCCACCTCGACATGGGCTTGAAAGTGTTTGATGGCTGTCGGCGCTTCATCCTTCGAACCAAGTAACATCAACCACATGTAGTGGCTGAAATCGTCGACAAGGAGCAAGAAGTAGCGCTTACCACCAGGTGTCACCGGTCTGATCGGCCCGCAGATATCACCGTGAACGAGATCCAGCAGGTTGTCAGCACGGTACTTGGTCTCCTGCGGAAATGGCGTACGGCGCTGCTTCCCGGCAAGACAACTATCGCAGATTTGATTGACGTGTTCGATCTGTAGTAGCATGTGCACCATATTACGGTGAGCTAACTTCTTGAGTGCTTCAAAGTTGAGGTGGCCAAACCGTGCATGCCACCGCCATGCATCGTCATTAAGTCGTGCTGCCAAACACACTGGTTGTATAATATCAAGAGATAGAATGTACAGTCGATTTCGGGCACGTTTTACCTTGGCGAGGAGGCATTGTTGACGATCTCGAATCGAGAGCACGCTGCCTTTGATCAAGACTTGGCAGCCGTTCTCATCGAGCTTCCCAAGACTGATGATATTGCTTCATAGCTTTGGGATGAAGTAGACGCCGGTGAGGGCGCGGTGCTCGTCGTTCTGGAACATAAACATCACCGTGCCACACCCTCGGATGTCGACGACGGATCCGTCCCTAAACTTGATGGAGCCCGTGACTCCAGTGTCCAGCTCGGCGAAGACCTCCTTGCAGCCCGTCATGTGGTTGCTGGTGTAATCCCCCTGATTTTCAAGAATTTTAATTTTTACATTTTCTGGAATTTCTGGAATTTTCTGAGATTTTTCTCTAATTAAATTAATGTGTTTTAATAATTAAATGATTTTTAATTGATGTTTAATAATATTAAAATACTATAAAAATAATATTTTATGGTGTAAAATGAAAAACTAGACATAGGGTATTTTTCCCGGGAATTTATTGGACCCCGGATGAATTTTTAAAGCATTAAAAACTATTGTAAAATTTAACTGATTATTTAAACCAAAATAATTAATGAACCAAACCAACCCAGTGTATGAACCGGACCGGACCGGCCGGTCTGACTAGACCGGACCGCTGCCTAGCGGGTCGGATCCGGGTCCGACCCGACCCGCCAGTGCCCGACCCGACCCGGCCCGAAACCTCTTCCTCTTCTCTGTGTAACTCCCGCCGGTGGCGATTCCCGGCCGCCGTCCTCCGCCGCTGCGTAACGTACGCCGTCGATCCGCCTCCGTCTCTTCCCCTCCCCTCACCGGCCGACGCAATGTCTCCCCGCTCCGCCCTATATATATAGCCCTATCCCTTCTTCTCCGGCCAGAAATCCCTCCTCCGGCTGTTCTCTCCGCCTCCGGCTTCACCCGACTCCCGTCGACCACCACGCCGACGCCGCTGTGCCCGCCCCGGTCCCCTCCTTCCTCCTCCAGCCCCCTTCCCGCAGCACCCAGCTGCCCTCGACCGCGCCGGCTACCCCAAGAACCCGACGACCTCCTTCCCTCTTCCTTCTTCCAAGACCCGTCCCCGACCCAGTGAGCTCCGCCGGCCGCCTCTGCTCCCCGGCCGCCTCCGGCCAGCGCCGACTCGCCGCCAGCCTCCGCCGTGCTCAGCCAAACTCTGGCGGACACTGACACAGAAACCCTATTTTGGACACGAATTGGAACTGTGTCCAGGACACAGTGTATCGCGTCGGACACAAGTTTGACACATAGGGTACGCTGTTTTTGAGCCCTCTTTAGGTATCCATAACTTTCGATTCATAGCTCTGATTTCGATTCCGTAAATTGTATCGTGTAGCCTGTATGACCCTCTCGGTGCCCGGACAAACCGCTCGGGGCATCGCGTCCTGTGGTGATCGCACACCGCGATCCAAAAACAGGAAAAACTAAGTCCTGTTTCACCTCGGAATCGAGTACGCCCCGCCAAACGGGACGACTTGGTCACGTGCGGTATTCACCGACACGTGAACATCGTAGATACGGACGTGCGAGCTTTCGCAGAAGTTGATTCGGATGTGCGTGCACACCGAAATCAGTGCGTATCCGCGGACAACACCTCGTATCCGACTTTTCTGAATCTTGCTGTAACTTAGTGTACACACGTCGGATCGAGACGAAACTTGCGCCATCGGACTCGTAGCAATACGCTGGTCCTGTGAGCCAAGTTTGGTTCGATTCTGAGAACGTTGACAAAATCGTGTGTCGTGGGCCCCACAGGCTCCACCCGACGGGCGATTTTGAGAACGGCTCATCGGAATCTAATTCTGGAAGTTCCGTTGGGTTCGTATCATCGTTCCTGACCTGTTGACACTAAGTTGGACTATTTTTGAGACCTTTGACTCTGACGCATTTTTCGGTGCAAAGCGGCCCATATTCGGACCCCGTTTTGACCCAAAAATGACATTTTTGCCCTTGTCTCCAAATTGGACTCAAGGACAGGCGTTTCTAGCTGATTAATATTTTCTGGATCTGTTGGTGATATTTATTTCAGCAACCAGAGTACTGCTTGGAAATCCAGTTGAAGCTCGAGCTACAATTGAAACAGGAAACTTAGGCAAGTGTACCTTGCCATAAATGCAGTTTAATGATTCATTTTCTCTAGATTTATTTTTCTTGTGATTGTTGTACTTGCTCAACCCTAGGGCCGTGTGACTTGCTTAGTGTCCGATCATAGTCGGGTGCCAACACCGTACGCGGGGTTGGGCAATGTCATTTAGAGATGGATATCGTGACATTTATATTCTTGTACTTGCCCTATCAAGTACTTATTACTCAGGACACCTGACACAGAGCATGGAATAGAATCTTCCTGAAATATTCAAGGTGATTCTGTATAGGATACAGGTTTATGACATAGACATGATATTCCTAGATGTTATAGACATAGTATGACTCACTGCATTAGATATGATTTTACGTGACATGGACATGAGGCATCGTGGACATGAGACGTAAGATTACATTTGGGTGGGGAGAGACACACAGGCTACAGGCTGATTATATATATAAATCCATAGTAAACACATAGTAAAATTTATAGTATACTCCGCTACCGGCTCCCCGACACAGAGCTTGTAGTGGTATCAGCCTAAGTTCTAGTGATGCTCTCAACTTGCATTTCACATAGAAGGTTATATAGTTGACCCTATTGTTCTCTTATTTACTTTACTGCATTTATTTTGGCTTGTGTTTTCTGTACCTTGCTATGTCCCCTGAGGACCTGGATCCGGATTATGTCCCCAGGATTAGCAGACGAGGTTTATCCAGAGGTCTACGGAACAGGTGCTCTTCACGGAACCGTACCAGTACCTGAGGATGACGTGATTGCTGAGGACTTCTCATGAACAACTGCTTCACCATGTTCAGTCTTTATGGCAGATAGACTTTCCTTGCTGTTTTATTTAAACTCTTTTATTTCTGTTTTTGAGAACAATTATAACAGACTAAATATCGGGTTGTTCCCCGATTTTATTTACTTTGATTAGTTGTTGTTATTATTTCTTTTTGCTGATGTTGCTATCTTATATCTGTGGATGAGAATAGTAAACCCTGACTAATATAATACAGCTTAAGTACACTCCGATGGATCCATTAAATTGGATTTGTCCATCGGTGTGTGCTGCTGGCCATTATCGCGCGTCCAGTCCCTCGTTATTTTGGGACTGGGGCGTGACAGCTGGCGCCGGTGTCGAGGTACCATGCTTTGCCGTGGTAGTCGTCCTCTCGGCCCAGATGCACCTGAGCGTGTATCTCGTCGAGTATGACGTTGTTGGTCGTGCCTACGGTGGTCTCGGCGAGCGTGTACTCCTACGCCATCATCAGTGCGGGCTCATCGTCGTTGACTTGCGTCAGATTGGCGTGCTCATCGTGCTTCAGCTTGTGGCAGTCCTTCGCCCAGTGGCCGTAGATGCCATAATTGTGGCACTTACCCTTCTTGTCGTGCGTGCCACCGGAGGCATTATCGTTGTCGTAGTTCGTGTTGTCGCGGCCACGACCTCTTGGCTTGCCGCGCCCTCGACCATAACTTTTGCCAGCATTGGAGTAGGCCTCGCCTTTCTTCCTCTACTTCGTACGAGCGAGCCACTCCTCTTTGGAGAGGAGAAGGCGGCTACTTGTGTCGTCGGAGTTGCTGCAAGATCGTACCGCTCCTCGACGGCTAAAAGACGACCGGTAAGCTCTTCAATTGACAGCGTCTTGAGATTCACTAAAGTATCAATGGCGATGGCAACTTGCGTGTACTTGGATGGAATGACTCGAAAGAATTTTTTAACTACCTTCTCATCGTCCATTTTGTTGCCGAGTAGTTGCAGGTCGCTGACGAGTCCCGTGAGCCGCATCGCGAAGTCCTCGACGGACTGCCGTCCTTGAACTTCATTGATTCGAAGTCAGCGCGCAATTTCTGTGCCTTGGCCTCGCGCACGCGCTCGACCCCCATCTGCATCATCTTCACAACGTCCTATGCTTTCTTGGCAGTGTCTTTCACTGTAAGTGTTGCAGCATCTCTAGCGGTACGACACAGAGTATGACGGACAGGGCCATCCTGTCGTCGCGGTAGTCGGCTTTTCCGGGTTCGATCGCCTCCCACAGGCCTTGCACCTGCATGTTGACTCTCATTAAGAGATCCCAATCCGCGTAGTTGGTCCGTGTCAGCATGGGGTACTTGAAGGTAAATGAGGTCTCCTTTATAGATGTCGGCTTTGTGGGGCTTTGCTCGTCGTTGGTTGCCATAGCTCTGATACCAAATGTAATATGAGAGGAGTATTTGATTCTTGGAATGAATAATTTATGTTATGTTCAACCTCAACTTGGCCTTTAAATAGCCATTTACAACTCTAACGGAATGCATAAAAGTAGCACCCTCTAACCATATTCTAACTAACAAATCAAAACAAATTAACGGCATAGAACAAATAACAAAATTTCTAAAGACCAGGGATTTATTGAAATCCAAATAACATCCGCTTTAACCTCCTCAACAGGATTAACTCTAACAGAGTGGTGAATTGGAACAAATTGTGATCATCTGTCTAAAAATAATTATTTCATGAATTTCAAAAAATCAAGATTGCAAACCTCAGACATTTTATTCTTTCTCCTCCTCCTTCATTCTTTTGAATCAAGCTATTCTCCCACGCACATAAAAAATTAAATGATTGTATGTGTCCGTCTCAGTGCATCATTTCCATGTTAAATATTATATTGTCATGGAGATGTGTGCATGCACATATTTTCATGTAATCTAACGAATGAGGAAAGGAAGAGTACACTAATGAGGACGAGACATACAATATTTTCTCCATACTCAGGTAACAGGGTTCAGGATCCTGGGATCCTTTTCTATCATGTAGTACGAATTGTTGCACAAAATGTATACGAAGAATAAATCAAGAAAATGAATTGTTATTTGAATAAATGTTGCTTGAAACGGGCACGAGTTCATAGTTCATAAAGTCCCGAGGCAATTTAATGTATATAAGTACAATTATGAACAAAAACTCGGATGACTCTTTATAATCTTTTTAGTCCACCTAAAAAATGATTTTTTTGTTTTATATAGAATATCTAAACACCATATACTACCAAGAGACGAGTCAATAATCAGACTATAGAAGTTTTTTTGATACAATTTATGGCAAAATTCTCTACCCCTTCCGTTATATATATATATATATATATATATATATATATATATATATATATATATATATATATATATATATGGAGCAGATTCGGAACCCCGCGGGAGTCCCGTCACTCGTAACCATCTAAGCGCACTGGCCTCACGCGCGGGCCCCCCGATCCGATGGTACAGGGGGGGCGGGACTTCGGCGGGGCTCTAGTAGTGGGTCATTTGATCCGCTCAATATATATATATATATATATATATATATATATATATATATATATATATATATATATGACTAGAGATTAAGGACAGTTGTATTTGTAGTTAATTTAACTCTAATTTTGTATAATTGTGTGTTCGATTCATATGATGTTCATAATTTTTTTCTTTTATTTAAGAAACAAATTTCTTTCTAGTTTATCACTCTCTATTTTTGTCATGATCCGCATCCGGATATTCGGACACGAGTACGTGGGTATGTCCAGCCTACGCCGCAGCATCGGCGGTAGAATATTGTATGGGTCAACTCTACTATCTAAATATCTCAAATAATATATATATATATGGTACATGTCAATCACCTCAACTCCAAATGGGGGAACAATATAGAATCTGATAAATATAACTATACCCAATCACAATGCAAACTAAGAAAGATAGAGTACGAATGGAATAACGAAAGAAAGAGGCATAATACATACACAAGATGAAAATAATATGTACATGCCAATAACCTCAATAAGAGTCTAATACAAGTCTACACAAATAATCTAAACCTCCTCCGACTCTGGTACAAAGTTCTCCTGCTCTAAGTGTGTATCATCTAATGGAATGTCGACCTACGGTCCGTAACAAGTGGGACACAGCTCCTCTAGCCAATCATCTGAAAAATATATCCAGTCAGAATTGGAGCGAAGTACATACCTCTGAAAGCAGTTTCAAATACATAATCAAGCATATATAACGAGTAATAGAAAAGGATACAAGATGCACAAGTATTAAGAATGGACAATACAGGTGAGAACAGGCAAATAATCACAATAAGAAAATGGAAAGTAAATACTGGAAATATGGAAATAAACTTCAAGTAGAAGAACATGAATACTAGCTATGTGGTTTAGAGCACAATTTCGTTAATTGATCGGCTTAGGTTGCACATGAGGTATAAAGGTAACTCGATTATACGTGAGATGTATAATCGATATACACATGAGATAAATAGAGCTTGATCACATAACCAACTTCTACTCCCCATCCTCAACCAATACTCATGGATCCAATCACGACACGTTACGCACATGAATACGATATAGTCACACTAGCACACGAAATAGTGGATGCACATGAAGCACATAGAAATCAATACCCGATACACATGATAAAATATATGTGAATGAGTACCCGCTGAACACGGTAAGGGATAACACCTCCTGACGAAATCCATATAGTACCAGTCCGTGTAACCAAGTGTCAGTATCAAGTACGCAGTTCTAGAACAAATGATATATACACCATCATGAAATAAAAACTAACAGAGAGATGTACTTGCCTGAGGTCCTGAGCAAGGTGTGTCTCTCGATGCCCAAGCTGGTGTCACACAGACCTATATATGGTATATTGTATCAATACAAGATTTTGTAATAAAAATAAGTTAAACTAGTTCAATTCTAGGTCATAAAGCCATTTCTAAGTCAAAACAGTCAAACTATGTCAACTCTAGGTCAAACTAGTCAAACTTGGCCAAACTAGCTATTTCTAGGTTATATGAGTCTATCTCTAGGATATTGGGTCCATACACAATGTAACTAGACTATACTAGCTATACTAAGATACTAGGATACCATCACAATACCGTATCATAAGATACGCAAGTTATTAGATAAGAAAATACTATAATATATATATACAAGACAAAATATATAGTACTCCTAGCCAAACTAATGCTAAGTGGATACATTGGCTTTGAACCAAATGCGGTATCACACCACCTACACACCCATCTTGATATACAAACTCAACACCTTGAGTATAAACCAATATCTTGACATTACCTTGGTATCACAAGGTAATACAATATCTAACATAGCTAACTAACCAACATACCTAACATACCCATCGGATATTCAATACCCGTACCCAAGATACCTCAACTCTCATTACCTTGGTGTCACAAGGTAAACTAGAAATAATACTAACAAATGCTAACTAGTGCTTATATATAAACTTAACTTACTAACAATATATATATACATAACTAATTTATCAATATAACTAACTTAGTTTATTAACTAGCTTACTAACTTATCTACAACTTAATTTCTAAGCACTCAAGCTACTGTTGCTTATTGCTACTGCTTTTGCTTATCGCTGCTGCTGCTGTAGCTATTGCTTCTGCTTGCTGCTGCTTATCGCTGCTACTGCTTTTGTTGCTTTTGATGCTGCTTTTGCTGCTGCTTACTGCCTGCTTATTGGCCTGCTTATTGCCTATAATTCCTCCATCTAGCTCACATGCACACATCTAATACACACATACACTCACTTATATATATATATATATATATATATATATATATATATATGTGTGTGTGTGTGTGTGTGTGTGTGTGTGTGTGTGTGTGTTACCAAATACCCCACACTAATGATGCACAAGCACTCTCCTATTCTCCCATGACCACTAACACATCAAAATAAAATGTAGCACATACACATAATTATATATATACATATATATATATTATATAACAATTATAATTATAATACTCTAATAGCTATAACCATGGCAAATTGAATTGAAATACAAGAAAACAAACACGTGGAGTGCACCGCACCCGTATCACACTCAATCTATGATACGCTTGCGATACGGCTCCATCACACCACCAAACGTACCCCGAAGGACACGAGCGAGTCTAAAATCACAACTAGAAGCAACACGAGGTGTTAGCTACTCGTCGACGTGCCCGTGTCAAAATGTGACATGGTCAAACCCCCGTGTTGGAAAAAAATTCATAAATCAACCCGTATCGTCAAATTGTCGGGATACAGCCTACATGTATCCAATTGTGGACACGACACTAGTCACACACAATCAAACACATGTCAATTTGGTCTAATTGACCTATTGACAAACACAAGATGTACCAATCTCGCAATTCTCCCAAAATTGACACAAAACACCACATAACTTTCTTCATAGGCCTCCTATGAACTTAATAACAATTCCTATGGGTAGCCTTAGTACATGGGATGGTTCCTAGTGATTAAATTACAGATTTATAGTCTAATTAGAGAGAGAAAACTGAATTGTACCTATTGGAAAATGGATTCCCAATGAAATCTTCAAATTGAGTGTCAAGAGCCTTCAACTTATAGATCTTTGCTCCTCCTTGTAGATCCTTACTTCCTCCTTGTAGATTCTTACTTCCTCCTTGTTCTAATAGCCTCCAATGATGAATAGGGAAGGAATTGGAAAAAAAAATGGGTAGGGATTGGTGTAAGAATGAAGAAATTTGGAAGAAAAAAAATTCTAGATCTAGATTTGGAATAAAAAATGAAGAGAGAGTCTCTCTCCACTCCTTTGGTGGCCGGCCTCTACCCCCTCCTCCAAGCTACTATGAAATGTTCACAATACCCCTTGGGGCTTGTCATGAAGGAATTAATTAAGGAGGGAAGGTTCTAGTCTAATTGGTTTAACTAATCAATTCATCCTCCTAATGAATGATCTTACTATTGGGCTCAATTCTAACTAGAATTAAATGTTGGTGCATGGATCTAATCTAAACTAGTTAGGTCCACTAACACAAGTCCAAAATAAAATCTAACAATAAATAAATAATACAATAAATAATATTTACAACATGCACAATATTTAATATTATATTCTAAAAATAAATACCAATGCCAAATTACCAAACTACCCCTAGTTGAAAAAGTGAGGGTGACATTTTTCTCAAGAATATTACCACATACTCTAAAATTACTCTAATATATTTAAAATAAAAATATTACAATGTCAATGTATTTTTAGTATATACTTATAGACAACCCACTGTATGGGTATCTAATTACAATAAGGAATCCATATTAAAAATAATTACAAATTAATGATAGCTAATATGTACACTACTATTTATTCAAAATATTATGACAATTAATTACTAGTCATTCAAAATAGAATAGTTAATTAAACATTTAACTACAATTTGTGTAATTATTTTAAATTCTATATGTAGCGAGCTAGGTCGTTCCACAAATACTAAAATTACTTAGCACATTTAATATGGAAGTATTATCATGTCATTGCATTTTTATTATATACTTATAGATAACCCATCAAATACAATATCTAATTATAGTAAATAATCCATATGGAAAGCAATTATATAAAATTAATTATAGCTAATATCGAAACTAATAGCATTTGCATATTATAGTTGTTCAAAATAATAAATAATTATGGGTAAACGGGGCTCGTATTCAGCTATGCACCATGTGGACCAATAGGAATGGAAAGAATGGACTCCTACATCCCATGTGCACTAGTACACTACATTCCTAACTCATATCCCGTTTGAATAACTACGTACCATAAAGTTTAATGTTTGAATAACTACCATATAAATTAAATGTTTGAATAACTACCATAAAAAAGTTATTGCATACACATATATTTGTAAGAAATTTATTATACAAACATTTTAAGACCAAATATGATAGGTACAAATATTTGAAGGCCAAACAATATGACTGTTTTTTGAATAACTATCATATAAGTTACATTTTAATTTATATATTTAATTTATATGGTAGTTATTCAAAGATTTAATAATTTACAAATAAACATCTATATACATGTCCTTAAAATATTACAATAAAAAATGAATAATTAAATGTTTGTACCTAAAATCCAATTTTTTTAATATATATAAATCCGGTCTATCCGAGCCTAAATTCCAAGTCCAATTTTTCTTTTGATAAAAATGGTCTATCAAAACCCAAAGCAAAAAAATAAAAATAAAAAATTCTTAAATAATCATGGCCAACCCGAGCCAGGCTCTACCGGCCCGAACTCAGTCCGGTCAGGTCCAGCCTCCGAGTTCAGTCTTTCTTTCCTTCTCTCTTCCGGTCTAAGTCCGGTCCGGCCCTGTCAAACCCGGTCAACACTGGAACCGTGCTGGCCTGACCCGATACACACCATGAGGGTCAAGTATACTAGCAAGCTGACATTAATTTTCTCTCCATTTGTAATGCAGAAATACATTGTAGGCCAAATTACCCTACCCGATTCCAACGTATTTGCACATATTCCTTTTCTGTGAGAATTCTCCCCTATCTATATGTTTGTCTTAGCACCTATAGTTCATATGTTTTGCTTGGAACATACTACTTTAGTACATTTAGCATTTCTAGATGTCATTGCTTGATGAGGACTTTATACCTAATACATGTGCATTTTTTATTGTTCGTGTTCGCATACAACTATTCATTAGTCTAGTGAGTAAAATCCTTCTTAATATTTCCAACATAGTGGCTTAACTAGAGAAAAATTACTTCCATTACAAAACCCAAGTCCAAACCATCCAGTACAAACCAAATTACAAACCAACCAAATTCAATAATTTCCCACCCAAAAAAAAAAAAACCCAACTAAACCAAACCAACAAAAACCCAAACCAAACCAGCCCAACCCCACACACACCTTATTTCCGCCATATTGTCTTACGGTCTGGCAGAGACTGACTGGCGGAAAGTATATCCCCATACAATAATTCCAAACTTCTTTCGGTACAACCCAATTTCTTCTAAATTTTTATCGGTATTGCAAAATTTCTCGTAAAACTTTGAAGCAGTAGGCTTATTCAGGAATATCCGGTAAAGTTGCTGTCCATCTGAGAAGTGGGCACCACATTGTCATTTTCTGCCTAATTCTTCACCTTCGGCTTAGCTTGAGGAATTCTTTCTTTAGATCTTCCTCCAGCTGCAACAATAAAGACATAAACGTCCCTGTAGAGAAAACATCAAAGCGTTTAGGCGCTACAGATATTCCAAACTGCGAGATGGCAATTTAAACCTACTAGTGTCTTACTTGGCTAATGTAATGATACATTAAGAAGGTTCTTAAACAGTTTAAGACAGGAGACTTGCAAACTAACCAAAAGAAAAGGTAAAGACATTCTAACAAAATCATGTGCAAAAGTTGGCAATTTATAAACTACCATGATCTATTAGTAACCAACAAAGTAGACAGAATTGATTGGTTAGTAACTCAATTCAAGAAACACACGCAGATTAACAATCATATGGCATAAGAAACAGGAGTAAACTGGACAGCACAATAACGAATGGTAAATACACTTGCATGTAATAGCCATTTGAGCAGGATTAAGTTCCACATCACCAAAAACAGACCTATTCGGTTAGTATTCTCTAACAAAAGTCCACTTCTAGGAGGAATATTTAACCAGTGAGAATATGCACACAATCTAGCTCTGCTGCACTTTTAGATTAGATACTCTTCTCCCGTCAATTTGAATATATTAGGACTTAATTAGGATACTCAAATGTGAAGAAGAATTTTTGTCAACAGGAAGAGATCCTCATAACTTCTCTCACAAATTAAAAAGGTTTCCCCAATATACAGTTTCAGACTTCTAATCGTCACTTTCTAACGGAATCATTACCAGTAAGAATATATAAATCTTGGCAACACCAATCTAATTCATCTTACCTCTAGCAGGAACCACATCATGATATTTAGGCTAACTTTTTAACCCTTATGAAGTTTCCCTCAAGTTCAAAACAAGCATAGTACCCTAAACTTCTATTCTAGGTTGCATAGACCTATGGACATGATAATCACATTATTTTGTTTCAAAAAACACGTGGGTGTGGTTTCAAAATCATAATCACAATCATGGACATTCTGAAATTACTGTGTTTTGTCTAAAACCATTGTTATTGTGATTTTTAAATCACACCCACACTGTGTTTCTTAAATCTTGTTTGACCAAACCCCCTTATATCATTCAGTTTTTCCACATCCATTCTTAAGTGAATTATGCATCAAAGATAGGTAATGCAATGAACTGGGGAAAACTGGAAAGATAACTCTAGAAGAAATTCACCGAACAACTCGATGTAAAGAGAGATCTTGTGTTGCGGACCACCAATAATCCACAAGAGAAAATTAGAACTTGGAAGCAAACAAGGAATTTAACACTGCCATGTTATCCCAACCATTCACAGGATTGCAACTAAGGAAAGCAGCTGGCAAGCTCAACTCAGCTCGAGCTCATTTTTTCCAATACATATAATGTAGATTGATTCCTAAAAGCAAAACTGCAAGCATACCTAAACCAATAATTTTGAGATTTCTCAATTTCATCTCTACTAGTTTCTCGTGTGTTTCCAAGATGAATTCAGAATATATCTCATGTTTTCCTCCTTATATTTAAATATTCAGATTGTTGATATGGTATGTTGGGTGTCATATTTAAGTATAGTATAAGCACATAGGAATATCCTGAGGACATATTTGGGATGCCAGAATATGTCACAGGATATTCCATTAATGCCAGAATATGTCACAGGATATTCCATTATGAGATTATTGTCATAATGATTGAGATCATTGTATTAATGACTGTAAGGCTATATAATGCCAATGAGACAATCAATAAAATCATCAACTAATTTCAACATGGTATCAGAGCCAAGTTTCCACAAACCCTAGCCGTCACCAAGCTTCCACAAACCCACAGGAGGATTTCCTAGATCTCCTCCACCGAACTCTTCCACGCCCCCCCCCCTTCTTCCCTTCTCCGCCCTTTGCAGGCCGCCCTTCACTGTTGCTGCCCCGTCCCGCTACTGCTGCGGCTACTACTGCTGCTGCGGCTGCTGCGACTGCTGCTGCTGCTGCGACGGCGGCTGTGACATGCGTGCTGCCGCCTCCTCCGCACCAGCACGAGACAGCGCCTAATAGGGATGCCTAGATCTGAAAAAATGGGGGACATGTTCGGATCTAGGAGCGGACGACGAGGACGAGCGTGAGTCGTGGAGCGGACGTGACGTGATTGGATAGACGACGCATCGATGGAGGAGATCATCAAGAAGCTAGATTCTGCAGAGGTGGCGACGTTGATGAAGTTGTTGACGATGTCGGCTGGTGAGAACACGACACGAACGTCGCCGGAGTTGAAGCTTCCCTCCATCGATCTGAAATTAGATGGACCAGCCACCTATCTGAGTTGGTCACGGCGGGTGAGAAGAACCCTCGCAGGAAAAAACATGGAGGGGTTCCTGACGGGCGAGACGACAGAGCCGGATGAGGGCTCGACAGGACGCGATGAGTGGAAGTCCACTCATATGGTGATCTACATCTGGCTTCTCAACTCCTTAGTCCAGTCTATTGCCGCCACAGTAGACGGTATTGAGATGGTGAAAGATGTGTGGGAGAAGTTGAGAAGGACCTATGATGGTGTGGGGAACAACTTACGGGTCTTCCATATAAAGGGGGAGATTGATGACACCGTACAGGGAGAGAAGACGGTGCAGGAGTATGCCACGGAGTTGGAGCGTCTGTGGTTGGATTATGATCACTCCTCAGATCGAGCGAGCTGCGGGACCCTAAGTGTAAGGAGAGACATGTGTGTCTGCAGGAGAGGACGATGAAGTTCCTCAAAGGGCTGACTGCAGCTTTCGCACAGAGGACGGCCCTACTTCTAGTCCAACCAAAGATCCCTAGCCTTGAGGAGGCTATCTCAACCATGATCCAGGAGGAGACACGCATCAGGCTGCAAGCCGGGACAGGTGGTCCCCCCGAAACAAAGTCAGCACTAGCGATCACCAGCTCAGGTAACACAGGATCTAAGGGAGAGCCCTGGCAGCATAACCGGCAGTGCTACAACTGTGGGGAGATGGGTCATCATCGGTATGCTTGTACCAAACCACCTAGGGAGGGAGATTCAGGTGGTGGACGAGGACCGTTCGGCGGACGAGGATATAATGGAGGACGTGGTCGTGGTCGAGGGGGTAGACGAGGCGGCCGAGGAGGTTATCGGACGAACCTCCTGATATCAGAAGGGAACGGAGAAGCTGATGGCACATTTACTGTGAAGGACCAGGCACTGGGAGACATGAGGAGTAGAACAGAGAAGGCGTCCACCTCATTCTTTGTTAGGGGCAACGCTGCCATGTATGCCCATCCATCAGAAGGTACTGACGAATCACTTGCCCTTGCGTCTATCTCTTCCCTTAAATCATCAGACTGGATTATCGACTCGGGAGCATCTCGGCATATGACGGGGAATGCTAGTGAGTTTTCTTCCTACACTCACCTAGCATCAGCAGACAGCATTCAGACAGCTGATGGCACTTTCCAGCCAGTGGTCGGTAAGGGTACTGTTAATTGTACAGGTTCAGTAAGATTATCCAATGTTTTACATGCTCCATCATTTCCAGTCAGTCTCTTGTCCATTAGTTCTATAATCCTCCAACTTAAATGCATTGTTTCTTTTGATATTCCTAAGGTGACCTTCCAGGAGAAAGGGACAGGACGAAGACTTGGGACTGGCACTTGGCATGAGGGACTGTGGTACCTAGATCGAGAAGGACTAGACTCAGCATTGGTAGCAGAGGGGATTGTTCTCTCTCAAAGGAAGTATGCACTGGACCTTCTCACAGAAACTGGGATGTTGGGGTGCAAACCTGCAGCGACACCAATAGATCAGAGGTTCAAGATTGATGCTGAGGCTGGAGAACCAGTTGATCGGGACAGATACCAGAGACTGGTTGGCAAGTTGATCTATTTGAGCCACACATGTCCTGATATCTGCTTTACAGTAAGTGTGGTGAGCCGCTACATGCATGACCCACGGAAGGATCATATGGATGCAGTGTACCAGATTCTGAGGTACTTGAAAGGTGCTCCCGGGAAGGGACTAATATTCAGGAAGAACAATCACGTGAGCATCGAGGGCTACTGTGATTCTGACTGGGCTAGTTGTGCTGATGACAGGAGGTCTACCTCGGGATATTGCATATTTGTAGGAGGTAACTTGGTCTTCTGGAGGAGTAAGAAGCAGTCTGTGGTGGCCAGATCGACAGCTGAAGCAGAGTACAGAGCTATGGCCTTGGGAGTTGCAGAGCTACTATGGTTGAAGAATATGCTGGTGGAGCTGAAGTTGGATCAAGGAGCCAAGATGAAGCTGTGGTGTGACAATCAGTCAGCTATTAGTATCGCCAACAATCCAGTACAACATGACAGGACCAAACACATCGAGATTGATAGATTCTTCATCAAAGAGAAGTTGGATAGTGGATTACTGGAGCTTGGCCATGTTCCAACTAGGGATCAAGTAGCAGATGGACTAACCAAGGGACTCGCCTCAGTGAGCATGATTAGAGGATGTGACAAGATGGGCTTAGTGAATATCTTTCACCCATCTTGAGGGGGAGTGTTGATATGGTATGTTGGGTGTCATATTTAAGTATAGTATAAGCACATAGGAATATCCTGAGGACATATTTGGGATGCCAGAATATGTCACAGGATATTCCATTAATGCCAGAATATGTCACAGGATATTCCATTATGAGATTATTGTCATAATGATTGAGATCATTGTATTAATGACTGTAAGGCTATATAATGCCAATGAGACAATCAATAAAATCATCAACTAATTTCAACACAGATAAACCTAGTTTTTCCAATGGCTAACCAGGGGGTGGGGGTGTGTTTAAAAAATCTCAGAAAAGTTCCAATTTGTTTTTGGAATCTCACCCTCAAAAGAGTTTCCTTGCACACCTATGGTGTAGCTAGTATTAGCTAGGATAGTTCAAGAAAGTTCATTTTACTTGGTAATAGGGCAAGAGGAGCTGTTAAGGTAAAAGGACCATTCCACGAGTGACCCCCTTTGAAGTTTGAACCCAGATTGTCCAAGTTTCAACCGATTCTTAGTGAGGAACCAACCCCAACAAATAAAACTTATCCATTTCACTTACTTTTGGTAATAAATAACTAAATAGAACTTTATAGAGTACTTGTTCTTGACCTTAAATTTACTTTTAGGACAATGTAGTTCACTGAAGGCAGAAAATACAATGCATACAAAGCTAGGATCCAAAATGATAAACAAAGATGGTGATACCACTAGTGCAACATCATTAATAAAACTATAGGACAAAGGATTCATATTCAAATGAAAGTCACCAACTTTACGTAGAAGAACACTAAGAAATATTTGAAAGTAATGAATATATAGGTTAGCAAGAACCTGCAAGTGGGTTTTCTTTATGCAAGAACACTCCTTTCACCAAAAGTGTACCTGGAATTTGCTCATATACCTACAAGAAGAAATAATCATTCAAAACACTAGAATATAATAGATAACATGGAATAAAATTGAAACATACCGAAACACTAAAGGATACATCAGCAGAAAACTGCAAGTTGTTTGACTCATTTGAAGTTAGAATAGCAATTTCACCATTGGGTCCATCTTTATGTATCATACCAGTTTGCTCATTGGATATGGTAACCTATGAAAACATTACAATTATTTTTAATTGTCGAAAATTTAAGAAGTAAAGGTTCTCCTACAAAAGTGAGAATAGCTTACATCAACCGAAAAGGATGAAAAGTCAGTTTTGCAAGATGCACCATTTGCTAGGAAAAAGGACTCAACAGATTTCAATACTTGCGATGCACCAAATTGACGTGGAAGGGCCTGAGACAGCAGAAAATGAAAGGTAGAGAAATTATGGAATCTGCATTTATGGAAGGAAATCACTTGGAACCAGTCTGCCAAGCATGACAAATAAATTTTTTTTCCCCACAGAAATAACATGAAGATCATCAGGATGATCTCAACAAGATATTCTAGGTAAATGCTCAATTTTTTATCGCAGTATGGGAAGTACATAAGATATGTCTAACAGTCCACAATATCAAGGTAACTATAGCATCCTCTTTCTATTTGCATGTATTCAAGCAATAGCCTTTTGACTGCTAATTAAGAAAATAAATCAAATAGATGAACATGGTCAGAGGTATAAATAAATGCACATGGCAAGCTGTGAAAATTGAAAATCTCCACCTGTTACATACCAACCCATTACCACTAGAATAGGTAGTCCTTTATAGGTGTAAAAGGTGCTCAAGGAATAGAATATTGGTGCTCAGTTTCTAGAAGAGGCACCTTAAATGAATCTAGTTTTCTACTAGAAAGGTGAGCACAGAACATTAGTCAGCACCATTTCTTTTGTACAAACTCATGCATTTTAGTACACCACTAAAAGGCTCTTACATTGTTACATATGTTCACTGAACTATCAAATATGATATACTTGGAAAAGGCATAAATTGTACTCCCTTTGGACAACGGGTATAAGCAACTCCATGAATAACAGCATTTTCTACTCAATAAGCAATTGGTATAATCCTATGAAGTCTGAATATAGGAGATGCAAGAATTGTTTACAACCAATACTTAAAAGTAGGTATTTCTTAGACCAGAACAAACAGAAGTATTAGTATTAGATGATGTGTATGGATGTATAAAGGTATAGTTATATATCATGTGCAGAATTTTAGTTTTTGGCAGGCAAATCTGGCTGACCCGTCTCCAGAAGGTAAAAGACGCCAAGGGAAAAACAACTGACGTGATCCAGGTTTAGCCACTTACACAACCAAACTGCTTCAATTAAACTTTACACCATCTGTCATTAGCAATTAGAGTGTGCAATAGAAAAGAGAACTTAAACCTAGGTACGAAATCGCATAGTACCCAACCCTACTAACTAGCAAGGGACACTTTAAAATGACCCAGCTCATCTTGCTTTAAGGCATCAAAGAGGGCTTGAGGGTAACCAATACTACCTCGCTAATTATTACGGTGCAGGTATTGAAAATGAAGAAACAATGAAAGAGGAAGGCCTAAAACTTTTGGCTAACTAAATGACAGGCTGTTTTATTCTTACAACGTTACTGTAGATGTGTATATGTCATATGAATTTCCTATGCTACAGATGAAGGCAAAGAACATTTATAAAATACCACCTCAGTTATGCAAACCACATCACAGAGCTCTAACACTTAACACTGAAATCTAGAACAGAACAACAGATTGCTAAGGTTGACATTGGCATAGAACATTACAAATTATATTTTGTGGACGAAAAGCACCTGAGTACTTCTTTCCATAAAATAAACCGTGATACTCTTTCTTGATCCATTTCAAATTCATCAAACAACATTAAATTAATACAATGCAGATTAGTTGTAGAGACTAGAGATGCTATTTCAAAGAGGTAAATTTGGTCTTGAATTTATATTGATATTGAAATACATTTTTCTTCCAAGTGGCAAAAGAGCTGAACTATAGATGTAGTAATATAACTAAATAGTGGCCAAGTGAATCAAAAATTTATTTATTTTCCCATACAAATTCCATTCAAACTTCACTAAAACTGGAATCATTAGTTCAGACCACTAATAATAGGTAGTATTAAACTATTGAAATTTATAATTCATACTCCACCCAATTCGGATGGTTGCCACGTGTCCCACTAACAACCATGCCCATGTGGCATCCACCCAAACCCACTGGTAGAGTTTTTGACTCCACAGGCGTTGTATGAAATAAAAACCCTAAACTATTTATGTTATCAGAGCTCTAGACTGAAGTATACTTTACACTGAACTTAGAAATGATGACGAAATACTCTAGAAACAATTGACTTTTTTCAAAAAAGGACAACTACGCACAGACTGGAATTTCTAATTAATCACAGCAGTTAAATGACCATACCACTAAAAAGGTTGGTATGATGCAAGTGTTAGTCTTAAGGTTTCTGATTATGAATGTTTAAGATCTTCAATAATGAATAATGCAATAAATTCTTCAATATACTAGCAAGGTTAAGAACTCGCCAACTAGGATTTATTCTTGGTTTCATTCCCTACACTAGTGTCGTGTGAGTGTGTGTGTGTAATTTGGAGTCGGCTGCCTGAATCTTTATCTTCCATTCAACTTTATTAAGGCCCATCTCCTCTCTAACATTAGCAAAAAATGTATCTTTCTTCACGGTCTCAATCCAAGTATATTCTGACAGATCCCTGGTTCTAGCAAAACATTTTATGTAATATCCTGTAACCTCCAAGAGTCGATGCATCTATCGGCCTCCATTGCACCAAATAATATAACATGATTTTGTACTATCTTACCCTCCACCGATACCACCTCCAACTTTCCAGGGACTCACTCATTATTGATCCTATCTTTTAATGTATTCTTGTCTCGGAATTCTCCTTTAGCTACACCTCGGACATGTTGCTTCACTTGCTTCTAACCCAACATTCCATTTCTGATTTTATTTAAAGCATCTTTAAATTTAGAAACCTAATTATATGGCAGTTGCAAGATCCTACCTCAAGCATACTCATTTGGTTCTATACCATAAGTTTTCATAGACAAATTCAGTCACCCCTCCACCCTTTTTTAATGAACTTAATACATTAGCATTACCTAGGTCTCTACTCCTTGTCCTTACCAAACTTATAAACATCTTTTATTTCTAGTTTCTAATTTTTTGTATAAATCATCATACCTCTTATTAGATTTAGCTTCACTATCTGTTTTTTTAGTTCTCTTACTAATTTATATTTCTCGTCCTTTTCAATTTTCCAACTTTTCTGTCACTTTTTTGTGGGATAATTTTTGAATTCATCATTCAACCACCATTTCTGCCACTCTTTTGTGGGATTCTCGTTTTTGCATTAATTATCTATTGAATTTATCATCCCACCACAAACTTTTAGATGCCTACCTATTGGCTTTAGGTATTCCTAAAATCATTTTTACTACTTTTTTGATACAATTAGACATTATACATCATAACATTAGTTTAAATTTGCCTTCTCCATCTTCTAAGAAAAACCAGTTTGTTTAATATTTGGACTACTCCCCTACAAAATGGTTGAAACCATAAACCATAATTTAAGGTCGTTAAACATGCTAAAATGATTATTCATGGCATATCAAATCACTTGAAGGCTAATTGCAAGGTTTGCATCAATTGAGGTACAAATTTACATAGATGTGTCAACTAAGAGGAGTTACATCATGACATCAAGCACTTGGAGACCACCAATTATTCCAACACTCTTTTGGACTTCAATGTAATCTTCTTTGGTTTTATTTGAGCAAGTGACCTTGCAATATATGAGGAATTGAATTTCAATTGCACTTTTAGCCTAAGTAGTCAAAAACAGTTATATATCGGTTATATAACCGATATATAATGGTATCGGTCCTGGACCGATATTTTTTTACAGAAATATCGGTAAAATATCGGAACCGATATTATCGGCCGATATGGCCGATATTGTTCGAAATATCGGTTTACAAAAAAATCGATTTCTCACGGTTTTGGTTTTGCTACAGAAAAATCAATATTGAATGATATGACATTCACATCAATGGAGAATGGAGATTACATCTTCTGCCATCAAAATCTTCATGCATCAAACTTATTCAGAGATGTAGTTCCACAAGTGATCTCATTTATCTTATTCAGAGATGTAGTTCCTCAAGTGATCTCCTTTATCTTGGATCTCTTGAATTTCTAGACGATATGTATACTTTCTGCATATTTTATAATAGAAAACTATTAAGTGTATTGTTCATATATAAAAATTGTGTTAAAAATACAAACCAATATTTACCGTTATAAAACCGATATATCGGTGATATATCTATTTCTCTACTGGACTGTTATCATGAAAAAACCGTTATTAACTGCATAGCTTTTAGCTCATAAGGTCACTAGCTTATCTCTAGGTTTCGTATGCTTGCATTTGATTCTCTACTCATTAACCAAAGCCTGGAGCAAGATCCTAGCATCATTTTGCCTAGGTTAGAAATGCATCCAAAATAATATAATATCCTAGGTCGAATCAAGTGTGCAAACTATTTAACAATCAACTATACCGAACTCAACTGGCTCGTGGTCAGTGAGAAGAGGTATAACCTTCCTGGCTAGACGGAGGTCTCGGAATCAAACCGCGAAAGAGGTGTGGGAACAGTGGGTCCAAATGGCATGCAACACAGTGTGCATAAAGTCCCGTGCGTATCGTCGGACATCTAAAAAAAAAACTATACCGCTTAGTAAGCCTAATCTGACAAACACAGTGATGAGGACATCAAATTTTCAATTACGAAGACCTACCAACGTAGAAGACGGCATGACATGGCTTCGATATGGATTAGCCTTTAAATATGAATTTGAATTTTGAATTCAGATTTTATTTTGTTATTTTGTTTTTTGTTTTTCAAAGACCATCTTTCAATAGGCAGCATGATTCATGGACTAACCCTAACAGACCCAATGAGTTGAACCCTAGGTTTAATCAGTCCCAACCCAAGCCAAAACCTAGTGTACCGTCGTCGTCAAGAAACCCCAACGAAAAGCGTTTACTTGGGGATGCTCCCAAAGGCCAATCATCGTACTGAGTGTTATAAAAAATGAAATCTGAATTCAAAATTCATATTCAGATTCAGATTTAAAGGCATTCCATATCGAAGCAATGTCGAGCCGTCTTCTACATTGGTAGGTCTTCATAATTGGAGGTCTGATGTCCTCATCTACGTTGGTAGCCTAATCTAACAGACACAGTGATAAGGACATCAAACCTCCAATTACGAAGACCTACCAACATAGAAGATGGTATGACATGGCTTCGATATCGATTAGCCTTTAAATCTGAATTTGAATTTTGAATTCAGATTTTATTTTGTTATTTTGTTTTTCATTTGTTACCTAGTCTCTAGGAGGAGGTTGTTGGGTGGTTGTTTTTTTGTTGCTACTTGTCTATTCCTTAGGAATTGATTAGTTATTGGTTGTTTTGAGAGCCTATTTATATCCTTGCTTTGTCAAAGAAAAAAGGGCAATGAATGATAAATGAAATAATTTTTTCTTTGAACTCCACTTTTCCTATGGCTGAGATAGCCCCTCCCTCCTCCCTCTCCTAAGCCTCTCTCAGCCCCCCACCCATTCCTTCCACCTCCGAACAAAAGCAGCAGCAGCAGCAGTGACAGAAGCAGTAGCCGCTGCAGTGATAAAACCAGCAACAACAGTAACTGGAGCAGCAGCAACAACAACAGAGACTAAAGCAGCAGCTGAAGCAGCAGCAACGGAAGCAGCAGCAGTCCAAACGACAAGCAAAATAAAAGAAGCCGCAGTTCCCTTCCTCATGGTAACAATTCGACATTTCGATTCTAGTCTCCCTCCTCATTTTAAATCAAGTAATTATAACAGTGCACCTACCAATCAATATGCTACCAATAGAGTGTTGATACACCAGTAGCTTGAGTGCTTCTACCAAAAAAATGGAACTTGTTGTTATCAACCTAGGTATTAAATAGAGAACTATCATGATTTAGTGATAACTCGATTCAATTCCCTACAAAACCTAAGGTTTGCATGTGAGCTTATGATCTCTTGCTTTACATGATCATTAATTTGGACAACATAGAAATTATTTGGTAATTAGTAGCGACTTAAACGAACTTACTTTAATTCAAATTAATTTGTTGATTTTAAGTTGCATCCATTCCGCATCACACAGCCCTCATAACCCAACCGACCACCAGAGGTCCAATATTCAACAAACACATACAATCCGACCTACCACATTCATATACCTAGTAAGCTGTGCTTCTGCCAGGATCTAACATACCCGAGCAGCAGTGGTCACTACTCAAACCAAGTTGGCAGACAGACTAATGTTGAAATCTAAACAAGCCTATTGTTCGAAAATGGAGGAGACTTTTTTGCTTCTCCAACTCCAACTATCTTTCTTTGCCTTGATTTTTTGAAAAAAAAAATTCTTTCTTTTTTACCTAAGCTCCATAGACACCTAAGATAGCTTTTTGGTACTTCAAGACCTTTCACTTGCAAAATTGCAGAAATGTGCCTCACTTTAGTATTTATGGATCATAACTGAACTAATTTAAGATAAGATCATTGGTGACTAATTAGTTCCAGAGACCTTTTCTTCCTAAAGACAGATTTTTCGTGTTGTACAAAACATCCACTGAAAGCTTGCAAGTATTCTAGATTGTGAGAGGAGGGTTTGATTGCCAGAGGGCTATTTTATTCTGGGCTGAGGTCTGCATTTGCACTATATTAGTGATTCTCAAGTTCCTCTAATAGACCGGACTCCTAGATAAAGGCTCTGTTTGAACCAAACCAGGACACACACATGATGTTTAAATTGTTGTACTCCCTCAAAAACTCTTACCTTTCTCTTGCTTCTCTTGCACTTAAAATGCCTTGCATACCTGCATTATACTTGTAATGATCTTATATGGTCAAGATTAGCTTCCATATCTCCATATTCTTCTAGTTACCAACCACATTTAACCCCCCCCCCCCCCACATAGGATTGAATTCGTGGAGTATCGCTTAGTTTTGTACATAACTATCAAGCTATTATTATTTACAACTATTATATTCTACAATTAATAATAGAGTTACCAAGGTTGTAAAAAGCGCTAGTCGGGCGGACATCGGACGCCTAGCCCACCTAGGCAGTCGCGGTTCAAAAAAAAAATCCCCCAAAAAACCTACTAAAAATTGCAGAAGGAAGTCCATAAGACACCAAAACATGCATAGTCGTGTGGGTGGGTGTGGTGGGTGGGGGGTGGCTAGGTGGGCGTCTAGGCAAGCCGATTTTTAGCAGTGTAGTCAAAGGCGCGCCTCAGGCGCGCCTTGCTCCTAGGCGCAAGGGCAGCGCCTCAGGGCACTCCAGGCGAGGCGCAATTCTTAAGGCGCACCTAAGGCGCGCCTAGGTGCGCCTTTTTCGAGGGGCTTGGAATAGCTAAGGCGCGCCTAGGCGCGCCTTGAAAATCTTGTGAAAAAATAACATGTTTAGACTATTTTTTTAACTGTTGTACTGTTTTTAGACTGTTTTTTGAACTGATGTACTTTTTTTTATTGTTTTCTCTCTCACTCACTCAATTCAAAGTGATTGCAACCTAGACATGGGAGAATTTGAAGCACACATGTTTATCAATGAGGAAATCCGATATATATATATATATATATATATATATATATATATATATATTATTTTATTTTATTTTTTGCGCCTCGTGTCGCTCGGGCGCGCGCCTTAAGTGCGCCTTGCGCCTCGGGCGATTTGGATCCTTTGCGCCTTGAGTGCGCCTTGCGCCTTTGACTACCTTGATTTTTAGAACAGTGAGAGTTACCTATCAAAATTTACTCTAAATGTAGATATATTGTTAGAAATTATAGATATTGTTGGCATTAAGATCGGATCATCCGGTCCAATCGGTCCAAGCCGGCCCATAGGTGTCCGGACCCTACTTGGACTAGGTGTGCCCATAATGGTGCACCCAAGTGATCATATATACATTTCTCGAATCTAGGAGATCCTATGCCTAAATATATGTCATCCCCAATTATTCTACATAACACTAAACATAATCTTCTCCACCCTCTTCTTTCTATGCATCTTCTACAAGGAGGGTTCTCTTGTAGATCTCTCTACCCCTGTGATCAAGGAGAACGTAGGAGGGGTCAAATCGGTTCACGCTTCGAAGGTAATCTCTTCCTCTGCATCTACTTGTACCTTCGATACCTAGATTCTGATGAGAATCTACACATATCATATTAACATTATTAGTATAATCTACATTATTTAAATGGTTCTATAAATCACCACTGATCACTGCAAAGCCGAATGAGATTCTAGAGTTCTGCACCAGAAACATCTCACAATTCGGATTGCCTAGATGAATGCTTCTGGATTAAGAGCTAAAATTATAATGTTCACAAGATTCTTTCTTGTCTAAGAGGGCCTTCTCCCTGGCGATGTGACTTAAAACTGCACTACCAAAATAAGTTGCACAAATACGGACACAGATACTGATGAAGATAAGAACAAGATACATGTATGGGGAACAGACATTTTCAAATAGGTTCAGTTTAATCACCTATGTTACACGAATACGGATAGTCGGATACGGGTATAAACATGATTCCATGCAACAGATGGTCTATCTATGCATCAAATGGCCTTCAATGTTTTTATGGAAAGGCCCTTTCTTGCTCAAGCAACCTTGGCTACAAATCTGGAACCAGCTAAAAAGGTTGACTGTAGGTTGACATATCTCCATAAAACTGTCAATTCTTTTCTGGAGCTTTATCGTGCTCCATATGCAACTCTATTCTGATGATGGAAGAATTGGACGATGATGATGATGATGACAAAATTGCAACAAACCATTTTTTTTTTCATGAGATGACTAATCATATTTAGAGGTTGGAATATTCAAGGAGACAGCTAGTGCATAAAGTATGCCTCAGCTTTAAAAGATTTGACTTCAACTATTAACTGGCAGCTCTGAAATGTATCTCAGACAACACTAAGATGCTTCCATCCTATAGGCTTTTATTTTTAAGTGAAGACATTTTAACAAGATGCAAATGCACCGCTCTAGAACAAAATGACAATAAGTTTTAGCAGTATAAGCTAAAACTTATAGCTTCTTTTGCACATCAATTAAAAAGGTTTGATGCAGAAGAGCTGGAAAAAAAAAGTGTATCTATTGATATTTATTATTAACTAAAATGTAAGATGGCTAGACCTCAAGGGTGAATGAATGATTATTCCTCCTGGGAGTGTTAGAAGTAATAGCAATTAACTTTTTGTTGGGCGAGATAAAAGACCAAGCAAGACCCCATCTAGCTGTTCTGCCTTGGACAAACTCAGTAGTTTTTATGATGGAAACACCAAACTCCCGAAGCTTCGATATTAGAAACTTCAGACTCGATTTTTTCCCAACCATTGATGTAAACCACCTACAAACAGATGGGGGTCAATAGAGCTGAAAATTTTCATCTAAATGAACAAGACAACAATGCCAAAGTAATAAAAAATATACCTGAAAGAATGTTTCAGAGTGACACTATCTTCAATAATGCGGGTAACAAAAGCCTGCTCTCCACCAAGACAGACCATCTCATCTGTAGTTCCTCCACAAGCAGTTCTTGGATTTAAACCCGCTTCCTCGATGCTCTCAAAGAACGGAGGGTTACACATGCAAAAATCAAACTCTTCGCCATCTCTAACTACATTGACAAGGACGGGGGGTCCTTGGTAGCACCCCTCCTTATGGTCATATTCCAAAGAACCTGGATTCTCTGCGGAAGCAAGTGCAGCAGCATCCTTGCTACCAGATTCTCCAGGACTACTCTTAGACAATAGTGAACTATTAGCATTTCTAATCTCGATCAACTCAGAGAGGTGGGGGTTACTTTGCACATTTTTTCCAGCCCATTCTACGGCCACAGCAGTCACATCTGCAGTAAAATAAAACACATGCAAATTCATATCAAATTTGTTTTCATTGCGCATAACAATAACTGGCATGGATAAGGGAAACAAAAAAAAATCCACCTGAGCCAACAAAGCTCCAACCCAACAGGGATGCACCAAGAAGAGGGTATATACAATTTGCTCCAGTCCCAATATCAAAGCCACTCACCCTATGATCGAAGTCACGACTTGACGGAATGAGCTCTGAGGACAGAAGATCTTCAATCCAATGAATGTAGTTTGATCGGTTCGAAATTGTAGGGCAGAGCTGCCCATCAGGAATCCACCTGAAAAGTATATGACTATACTCTCACCCAGCCAAACCAATAGAATACAAAGAATACAAAAGACTTTTTCCAATAATTAAATGCATGTAATCATTTGGTTGAGAAAGAACATTATACATATAAACAGAAAGAATTAGGGTAATCACAGAAAATATGAAGCATGGCTCTTAACATAACATAATGGAAGAAAAGAATTCAAATAGCCAACCCAAAAGTTTCGTTGTTGTTGTTGTTGTACAGAAAATATTAACCATGCATCTACTTATACATGTATTCCAATAGATTAGATAATAAAAGAAGATTTTTGTAATTATTCAGCTTAATTTTGACTAGAAGTTTCATTTCTGTAAAAATAAAACTAATTAATCTGATAGCTATAGCCACAGTAATCTTATATAGGCAGCAAAGTAGCACGAACTGATCTAGGATTCAGCTCTGATAGGAGGAACAGAAACCTTAAAGATCCACTCTAAGGAAATATTAATTTAGAATGAAATTCTGAAAAAGTAGCTAATCATCCACCTTCCAGACTAACTAAACTTCACCAATAGCATATGGTTGTCCAAATTGAGCCATGTACATTTTGGCTTGCATATGGTGTGTTTCAAGCCTGGGATATCACTCTTCAGACTTTTTTGACTTCACCAATAGCATATGCTCGTCCAAATTGAACCGTGTACATATTTGGCTTGCGTATGGTGCCTCCTGTATTTTGTTCTTAGTGGGGCTTTTTCATCGATGTGGTTTGGACTGTTTTTACGAGAAAATATACATAGAAAAACTATAAACAAGAAGAATATAGAGCAAAATCTACATGTTCCTACAGATAGTGGGAATTGGGGTTGAGGAGAATAAAATAGAAGAGCAACAATAAAGCTAATTAGGATGATATGAATCTTGATGCAAAATAAGCCAAAGAGAAATGTAGTTTAAGATATGAATGTGAGGTGAGGCCCTATATTGAATTAGGATCAGAAGGAAAAAAATTGAAGAGACTATTTTCACAACAAAAGGTTCAGAGAAGAAGACATTAATATGCAAAACAACAAATTGTTAAAAGAAGAAAATAGAAAAAACAATAAAAAGCCGGTCATGATGAGTAGATTCTTGCTGCAACATGAATAATATGAGTGCAATTCTAGGTATGAATCAGGATACGCTAAAATGGGACTGAAGGAAAAAAAAAAAACTTGCAGAACAATGGTCTAAAGAAAAAATAGTAATGGTTCTCTTGATGATTATTTTTACTCTCTATGATAAGGCTATGATGCAATCTATACATTTTACAAATGGAGGCCAGTTTACTTAGAGAAGCCTCAAGTTTAGTAAGAACTTCTCGTTGTTTTGGTTTATCAATTGTCCTATAGGAGATTTTCATGTTAGCTTAGATTAATTCAACGACAAGTTTCACTCTCTCGGTTTCGGCCTCCTTTTGAGTATTGGTTAACTGTTGTAGAGTTCCATGCCATAGCTACAGATTATGCCAGCACTTACAATGATCAGAGAGTTCGAACATGAGATTATAATAATATACAGTTTGATGTAGTATCATAAGTTGAACAGGGCTCCTTCACATCCTTAGGTTGAATGGATATTTAGATTTACACAAAACTAAATCCTAACCGAATCTGCTCTTTCTCAGTTAATTTTAAAAAGTTAAAACTGCCGTGTGTCCACGTGCCCGTTCGCCATGCATGTACTGTGTCCGTGCTATATTCGTGTCCGTGCAACATAGGCAGGTACCCACGGCTATATTTTGCTGGCAGGGCATATCTTTTGTTAATGAGCTATGGCTTGAGTTGCCATGTCACTCCCTCTCATTTCTCATCTTCCTCTTGACATGCCTTTTCGATTCAAGTGTTAGGGTTTAGGGTTCGATCCTTGTGTCGCAACGAATTGGATGCTATTACGGGCACGGCGACGCAGGCACTGATTTTGGCGTGTATTGGTGTATTTGGGAGTGATCGTGTCGCGTCCAACACAGATGCGAAGCCTATTTCTGGACTGGCATGGTCGTCCTTGGTCTAGAAGAAGAAGAATAAGGGAGAGTACCAGTTGACGCCGTGGTCGCGGTGGAGGAGGACTCTGGTGAGCTCGCGCGTGGCGCTGAAGTCGGTCCAGTCTATGGCCGGCCGGCCTGTGCGCGAGGAGTGGAAGACGAAGGGATGGAACGAAGGATAGAGGGAGGCTAGCTCTGAGAAATCGGGAGGATTTTCCGAGTACTTGTTGCGGGGGTGGATCGTAGGCCGCTCCGCCCGCCGCCTCTTCTTGCTCCCCATCCTCTCTTCGCTTCTCTCTCTCTCTCTCTCTCTCTCTCTCAAGACTACCAGTTAGAATGGAATTGTCTAAGAGGGAAAATATACGTGATCACGTGCCATCTTTTTTTCATGATTTTTTTGGGCTTTTGATAAGGGCACTGCCCATTTTACTTGGGGCTAGCCCAGGATTGGGGCTAGCCCACAAGAGAGGAACATTTACTCATACTAGCCCAAGTTTATACTTGGGGCTAGCCCAGGTATTTGAAAAGAAACATTCTTCTCAAACCTAGCTTCCCCCCCCCCTCAGCCCGACCTTTGCTTTCCCCCCTCAGCCGACCCCCTCCCGCCGGCCTTACTCCGCTGTCCTCCTCCTCCTTGTCGATGGCTCCCAAAGTCTCGAAAGAAGCAAGGTAGAAATCATCATTCTCCTTGTGCTATTGTATTTGAAAAATTGTCCATAAATTATAAGAAATCATCTTGCATGTTGAAAATTTTGAGTTATTTTCTTTCAAATGAGGGCATACTAGTCCTTGGCGGAGTCTAGGATGTAGTTTAGACATAGAAGTCGTTTGGAACATGATTTTAGGGCGTACAATGTCGAGACTGCTCGACATTGTCGAGCAGTTTCGAGCGGGACTGTAGAATTTCCTACAGTCCCATATACATTTAGGACTGTAGGAAATTCGACAGTCCTATATATATATAGGACTGTCGAATTTCCTACAGTCCTAAATATATATGGGACTGTAGGAAATTCTACAGTCCTAAAAGATTAGGACTGTTGAGAAAACAGCAGTCCTGTATACTTACAGGACTGTAGAAATGGCTACAGTCCTGGGAAAAAATTCACTTATTATGTTAAAATAGAAATTAATTTTTGTCTGTATCTTATAGTCATGCCCCTGGAAAGGACACTGTGGATGAAGAAATGAGAAGACGCCCTACTGCGTCGATGCGTAAGGAACGCACAGTTTCGCAAGGCGTGACTATCCGCGAGGCCGAGGCACGCCCTGTAAACCCCCTCGATTTATTCTGTAGGTAGTTAGAGTGGATCTGGAAAATTTTGATGACAGATGTTGAGGTTTAGCTTAGATATATTTTATCTGGAATTTTAATCCATTTAATTAAAACATTATTTCCACCCTATCTTGGTCTATTTATTCGGAGCCCATTTTCAGCCCATAAATTTCGTACAAATATTGTACACTCGACTCAACTCGCCAAATTAGGCACCAGACTTTTTCGTCATAAAAAGTCAGATTCCGTTGTGCTCTAAATTAATTGCACAATTTTTCGAATCCGAAATCCTTATTTAATTCCGTGTCGGACACCTGTGTCGTTACCCTCGATTTTGGGGTACCAACTTAACCCGTTGAGCCGGACCAACAAAAGGGTCCAAGACTGACTCCAAGCCCCCACCATTTTTGGCTTTTGCGCCATTTCCGGATTTTGACCCCAAGTGCCCCAAATTAAATTAAATTCACGGGACGCTTATTTCTATTTATTTCGGGATTACCAACTTGGTAAATCCCATTTAAATCCTAAATTAATCCCAATGCCCATTTAATTAAACCCGTTCCTCACCCACACTACCCCCTCGTCATACAATTTAATAAACGCAATTTTCGGCACAATTTTCGCGTCATTTCATGTGTTTATGCAAATTCCCGAATTTACGGGGGCTTATTTGCAATTAACAAATTGTTGACAATACCTCATTGGTCATGATAATAATTGGGGTCCCAAAATGGGGTCCCAATCCCATTCCCTCATGAAGGAATCCCACCCATATCCATATTGAATCTCAACCACCCATTCAATTAATTCAAAGCATTCCTAGCCACTCATTCCTACACTCTCTCCTATATAACTTTCCCCCTCACACACATCCCTAGGCCGGCCCTAATTTCTAGGGAACATAGAAAACTCCCCCCACCCTCTTCTCTCTCCTTCCTCCTCCATTATTTTCTTCATGAAGAAACTTCTCACTCCACCATTCCTCCTCCATTATTTTCTTCAAGAAGAAGCTCCTCACTCCACCATTCCTCACTCCACCACTCCGGCCATCCCCCCTGACCTCCGGCCACCCCCAGGCCGCCGGCCCAGACCGGAGCAGCCGGCCCGGCGGAGCAGCCGCCAGCCGCCCCTCCGGCCAGCAGCGGCCAGTCGGCCCTCCGGCCAGCAGCGGCCGTCCGGCCACGGCAGCCCCCCCGGCCAGCACCTTTCTCCTTCCTCCTCCTTCTCCACTCTTCCATCCTCCTCCGGCCATCACCCCCTCCGGCCGACGAACGCCTACGTCGAGGTATACATTTCTCCCCCCTCTCTTGTTTAATTTCCAGAATTTAATATCTATCTAAATAGGATGATAAATGGAATCTATGGATATTCTTAGCTAGGATTTGTGTTTAATTATGTAGTGTAGTGGTGTAGTATAAATGATCATATGTTAAATATGTGATTGAGGTATATATAGGTTGAGGCTAATGATGATTAATATGAATATGGATTGGGGTTGTGTTTAATGAGGTTTATTATGTTTTAGAGTTTATGTAGTGTAGTGTAGTGTTTCTTTGAGCTATATGTGTAGGTATGTTGATTGGGGTTATTATATGTGAGTTGTTAGGGTTCTTTCTTTGTAACACATTATATGTGTAAGAATGAGGATCCTATATACTTATGGTTGTGTGCTGTAGTTAGGGTTTAGGAGCACGGGTTGATGATTTATACTTGTGTGTTTAATTGGGAAGAGAAGCATTACTTATAAAGAATATATGGAATTGTTAGTATGGGTTGTGATTGAATTCACCATTAAGGAATGGTATGATTTTGTGATCCAGTGGACAGTAGATATTATGTAGAGGAAACTTGTCTTTGAAGTATGTAGTGTAACATGCTCAATGTAAGTGTACGATTATTATGGTTAGTAGGTGAATGTCTGATGGAGGACTAGTGTGATCGATAATTAAGAAACTGGAAATTTAAGGTGATTGATGTAGGGAGGTATGTGGTGATTGGTAACAACGATATTAAACGAGGAACTTAAAATCATAAACTGTGTTTTGAGGATGGTTTGATGATCTGGTACAAATGACTAGGTGATTTGACGTATCGTGCCGATAGTCAACTGTGGTCAACCCCCCTAGTGTCTTGTCCCTGTGAGTCGTAGCTGAGACTGAGTCTAAGTGTAGATGTGTGTCGCATCCCTGCTTGACGTAGAATAGATTATTGATTCTCGTTTGTATCTCTTCTCTAGGTATTGCGGGACCTGAGGACTTGGACGCAGTACCCGATCCCCGTCATCAGCAGCCGCACGCAGGCAAGTGTACCTTGCCACCCTGTATTTCAGTTTACAGATATTTATTGTTTCGTTATGTACATTGTGCACGTAGTTATGTTGACGTTCGATACTTCACGTCCGGATCGCAACCGGGTGTTGACATTCGACTTAACGTCTTAGATTAAATACTAGATGCTTCATAGCACCTCGATGCACGTACCAGAGTACATCGATACCCCAGGACACACTCATACACTGTGATCGTGCCAGATTCCTGTATCCTGATACTGACATCATGACCAGAGACTGGGACGTCCTTAGGGTCGCGTCTGTTGAGTTATTCCTTGTGTCGAGACTGTAGCTAGAGGTTCAGGTTCAACGCACAATCGTTGACCGCTTGGGAAGGGGAAGACAGTTACTAGACGTTTGGGCTACTCTGCACGCGCTTATATATATGTAGTATTTTCTAGAGATACCTGTTTCTAGAGATACCTGTTTCTAGAGATACCTGTTTCTAGTGATACCTGTTTTTAGTGATACCTGTTTCACCCGTGTGACTCTTTGCCCGGAGCTGCGGTACGTGCCGTGTGTTTCCGTGTCCGGAGCTACGGTTTTACTTTGGACAGCCCACGCGTCGAACATTGTCTTTAAACTGTGTCACACTAGTTGGTTATGATAGAGTACCCTGTCGTGCACTTGTACTTTCTGTTTACTTGGCATGTCATATTTCTGTACCTTGTTACGTCCCTCTGAGGACCTGGTTCCCTGCCAGTTTTGCAGCATAGATGATTACGGAGCACTTGGAGATACTGATGGAGTGGCTTATCTTGCGAGCATGGTACCAGGTACTCACATTATATCTACCGGCATTATGGTTATTTTACATTGATTATTCATCTGCTGTTGTAGCCTAGTTTTGTAGACTCATATTTCTTCTCGAGTCTATTCGAGATAGTGTGTTAATGGGCGGCCGACCTTAGCACATTTAGCTCTTTCTTGTTTACTGTTGTACATTGTGGATTGAGACATAGAGGTTTACATTTATGGAATATCTAGATAGTGCCCTTTTATATTACAGCTTATACGTATTCGAGTCAGACCAGAGTCTGGTCGAATGCGTAGCTGGCGTGTCACGTATTCCTGGTCCTACGTATTTTGGGACTGGGGCGTGACACGCCCTGAAGTGAGGAGACGTCCATTGACGAAGAAGATTGCCACAAAGAGACGTGCTCCTCCTAGTTCTTCCGGCTCTTCTTCCTCCTCCGATGAGGACATGCCAAATGTTCCAAATCGGCCTACTGATGGTTCAGGACCTTCTCAGCCTGCAGATAGTCCTGTCGAGAGACCTTCTCAGCCTACTGATGGTTCGGGACCTTTTGAGCAGGCAGATAGTCCAGGCGACACTCGTCCAAACGGTTGCTCTATGTTACCGTCGATTGAAAACCATATTGCATACCAAATATGGAACAATCCGGTAAGTACATTACGTTATGATAAATTTATATATAGTTGTAAGTTCAAAGTTAATTTTACATGGAGGTTTAATTTCATCCAATTGTTGACTTTTTAGGAGAGTGGTCGTTTGTTGACGGTGATCAACCATGGCAAAAAATGCAATACATGGAAGTATGCATTATTGGGAGATGATGTGAAGGCAAAAATCAGTCCCACCGGTCTACAATATCTGGCTAGCAACGCATATACGACGGTGGATAATGCACTGATTTCTGCATTTGTAGAAAGGTGGCATCCAGAGACCAACACTTTCCATCTACCCAATGGGGAGTTGACGATTACCCTCGATGACGTCCATCATATATTGGGACTTAGGGTTGATGGTCGTCCCATGCAGAATCGTACTTTTGATGACTCCAGCCTCGACTATTACGACTATATTGTGGATCATGTATCCGGGTGTCTGGGAGTTGATTCCACTAGTTTTACTAGTATTCGAGAATTAAAGAAGTCCTATGGACTTCCTCTAAAATATTTGGAGGAGATATTCGCTGAGACGGCCCCCCAAATTGATAATAGCGATAATGTGGCCCGCGGATATATGCAGTTCATCTTAGGGGCTGTCGGCATTACGGATAAGTCCGGAACGTCCATTAATGCGAAATATCTCATCAATTTGGACAACATTGATACGGTGGAGCAAATTTCTTGGGGAAGCGGTATACTGGCATACCTTTACCGCGAGCTTGGTGCGGCATCCCGTGTGGGTTCGAAGACTATTTCCGGATGCCAGACTCTACTCCATGTATAGATATATCTTTGTCAACTTGTTTACATAAATTCAAATTGTGTTAATTTGTTTTGGACTAATATAATTCCGGTAACGTGTAGGCATGGATATACGAGCACTTTCCAACCTTGCAGCGGGCGAGCCTGAACCGAGGGTATGACGAGAACATGCCTAGAATGTGCCGATGGAAGCCAAGTACGGTAGATGCCAAACGTTCTCACACATTGGCCGCTCTACGGCATGCACTCGAAGAAATGACGACAGAAGAGGTGAATTTAGACCGAATATTGTACTTAATTGGTATGAATTTACTACGTTATGCTAAATGACGTTATGCTACATTTTATGCGGTGCAGATTGTATGGGATCCATACCGTGATTTGCGACAGACTACCCGTCCGTTGCAACCAGTCGCCTTATATCACGGTGTTATCATTTGTCATGAGATCCAGGAGGCTTATATGCCGGATAGAGTGCTACGTCAGTTTGGCTACGTACAAACTGTCCCAAGGCGAACTTTGGAAATGATAACTCCTCCGCGCGGTACAAAACCGCTAAACTATATACCTGCACATTTCAACTGGGTATCGGACTTCTTCACCGAGTGGCAACGCCACGTCATTAGAGATACCGGCCGGCTAGCATCAGTCAATATGGCGGAGTGCAGCGACGACTACCTCGCCTACTACGCCGGTGTCGGACTACCGACCTTGTTCCAACGCGGAGGGGATATTGTGCGTGTACCGTCAGATCTTCCTCCCAAATCGGTCTTATATACTGCACTGGTCAAGATGGTGAGCCTACTTGTAGAGTTTAAGTTTGATATTTGTAACTGTGGCTAACAATTATTTTCATTTTTCATGAATAGGCAAGGAAAGTTAAGAAGTTGGGAAGAAGCCTCGTCAGTTGCCAGGGTTCCAATTATATGACAATCAATGACGAACTCCAAAATATCGACAACGCTGAAGAATATCCTTTCTTGGATACTAGAGAGCAACGCACGAAGAGGCACCATGACGTTTGAACAATCTTTTTGAGTTGTAAAATTGTGAATGTTGTAAAACTTTAAACTATAATTTGACTTGTGACGATTTTGAGGAATTGAGTTGTGAAACTTTAAACTATAATTTTGCGTACTTGTGACAATTTGAGTTAATTTTGCTATGTTGTGACACTATGAGTTTATTTTGCCTTGTTATAACTATTGTTATAACTATTTTTATCTGTATACTGTGCATACTGTGCATATTGGTGAGTGAGTTAAATATTGGGTTAAAAAACTTTAGGACTGTAGCCATTTTGACAGTCCTAGTGTTAACTAGGACTGTCACATTTGTGACAGTCCTAAAGTTACATATTTCCTCAAAAATGACAGAGAGAAAACTTTAGGACTGTCACAATTTTGACAGTCCTAGCTTAAACTAGGACTGTCACAATTGTTACAGTCCTAAAGTTATATCTTTCCTCAAAAATGACAGAGAGAAAACTTTAGGACTGTAGCCATTTTGACAGTCCTAGTGTTAACTTGGACTGTCACATTTGTGACAGTCCTAAAGTTAAATATTTCCTCAAAAATGACAGAGAGAAAACTTTAGTAGCAATGCGCAATATACAATCAAAATCTTCATAACTCTTTTCATTACAATAGGTACAACATGTAGTTCAATATACACTTAAACATACATGGATCAACACAATATACATCTTCACATGGGACAGTATCAATCGATTAAAATATCAAAGTAGTCGTCCGACATAATTTTTGGATCCTCCATCTTCATCATCTTCTTATAGGCCGCCATTGCATCCATGTAGGGTGTCGTCCATGCGATCGCTTCCTCAGTTGCGTGTTTATACCAAAGCGTAGAAGGTGGCGGAATAGGAGAATGAGCGATCAACCTTGGGATGATGAAGTGTTGTCCGACGAGCCCAATGCAACATAGAGTGGATACTCGGTGTTCGGCCGGGGGGGCACACATTGGAAAGAAAGTATTGTTAATACCATGTGAGATAATTACAATAGGTAACTTATACCTATTAGCGAAGACGTAAGCAGCAGGCGGGACATCCATGTAATGCTCTGGGCCGGTAACTGTTTCCGTACAAGGTATGCCTGCCAACAAATCCCCAACAATTTCTTCGCCAAGTATCTGGCTATAGAAGGCTAGTCGCGACTCCAACTCCTCGTACAGCTCTGCCCTAACCTGTCGCCATCCTGCTTCCACTGAATAGCCTAGTTGTCTTGCTAGTGCATGGTATCCACAGTGGCCATCCGCAGGAACATCATCAATAGACCAAATGAAGTTCCGTATCTCAGGTAGGAATTTATCAATGTATAGAGTATAAGAAACAGAAAAGTTGTCAACACCCTCCGCCGTGCCTGCGTCTATCGTTTTCTGTTTCTTCCCCCTTCGAATAGTTAGCTTAGGAGTTCGAACAACGGACTTTGCCTCCAAACTCCGTTCGATATGTTCAAATAAGGATGGATATCTTTTAGTTGACTCCTCCTCCTTCTTTTTGGCTCTACTCTTTCTTGAGTGTGGTCTTCCCTTACGAGTTCGAACAACGGATGGCTCTTGCAATCGAGTACTTGCCGGGACTGCAATCTCATGGATTTTAAACTCAATGGATCTTCTCTCCGGTTTCGTTGCGCCACACCACCTTGCGTGAAGTAGTTTTACTTGGGGCAACGCAAAGAAATCATCTTGCACTCCCACCGCCGGCATTATCGACAGTTGTCGCCAACGTTGGTCAACAACATCTATTGGAATAGGTTTAGATTCACGACGGTATTCGTTGATTTCATGTGCACACGGAAGTCCGAGTGAATGTCGATATGAACAACCGCAAACCTCGGGATCATAACCCACCGACTTCGACCTTCGAATCTCCTCAAGCAATAACCCCAAGGCCTTGTGAGATACCACATGACTTAAACCATCCAAGAGGTGTTCTTGCTTGTATTCATGCTTTGCAATATTGAGGCTCATCTCAAATGATGCTACAATATCGTTCACCGTGGAAATAGTCATCAAATGAATCGATTGCCAAACAGAGACAAAATTACCGACCGATGAGCGTAGATATCTTTTCAAACATGAGTGTGCCCCTTCGACCCGGTTCGTAGTGATCGTGCCATAATGCTTCACCAGGTTGGTCCATGCTAACACGAATTGCTCTTTATGTGGTCCTAGCCAAGTATCTTTGATATAAGATATGCATGTCGGGTTACTTGGCTCCCACTTTTGTTGGAACATGTACCATGCTGCGTCGTAACTGTCTGTAGTACTTGCTCGCCATACAAGACTCCAATCACTGTAGAATTCTTCGAAGCGAAGCATGTCAATTTTACCGTCCACACTTTCAAATTTTTTCTTGCATTGAGCATGGATATTTCTATTTATATGCCAAGTGCATAGTAGTCTATGCGCATGAGGAAATACAATATCTATAGCATTCATCAATGCATATTCTCTGTCAGTAACAAAAACAGAGGGCTCTTTGTAACCTGTGTAAAGGGATTGTAGTTTCCTCAACGCCCATGTGTAATCCTCTACTGTCTCACTCTTCATAAAACAAAAATCGACTGTAAAGGTTTTTCCCGTAGACGTAAACCCGACAACATGCAAAAGAGGCATCTTGAACTTGTTGGTCTTATATGTACAATCAAGGACCAACACGTCTGCGAAGGACCTAGCCAAATGTGTGCAATCGGGATGAGCCCAAAACAATGAAAGGAGTTCATCAGTTTGTGGATGTCTTCTATGGTACTCCACGTAGTGATGCTCCGCAAGCAACTTCAATACTTGCTGCATCGCCATTCTTCCTTTCATACTATTGCATTTTGCTCTGGCCAAACTATTATAGATCGTCCTCATAGTAGACTTGTTCCCATCTTGTTTTTGTTTGACAGCAGAATAAATCTGTTTCGGTGCAACTCCTGAAAAGTACATTTCTTCAACCAACTTTTTCTCATCCTCCTTCAACCGTGCCACGTAGGCATGACCCGTAAGTGTCCCTGGAATAGGATGATTGTGTCTTCCATTCTTAACTTCGACTATCCACTTCACATCTTCAACATTTACAATCAACACCTTCAATGGACAACCACATTTTCTCGTCCCAACATTTTTCTTAGGGATTTCTTTTTCAACAACACCCTTCTTTTTATGATGCCTAAACACACCTCCTCTTTCGCATCCAAGCTCAAGATATTTTCGGCCCGGCCGAGATCGGATGGATCTTGCAATAACAATAACTACGTTATGTCGTCTCCCAACTTCTCTGCACCACTCTAATGCTTCTTCATGGCTTGCAAACTCAATATCCGTTGAGAAAATATCCTCCACATCAACACCAACAGCAGGATGTACCACAATATCTGAACAAGCTTGGTCCTATAACCAATATAAAATTATATAAAAATTAATAACTTCATATAATTATCCAGGACTGTCACTATTTTGACAGTCCTTTTTTAATATAGGACTGTGAAAATTATGACAGTCCTACTTTTACTTAGGACTGTAGAATTTTTGACAGTCCTATATAAATATGGGACTGTGAAATATTTGACAGTCCTATATTTAGATAGGACTGTCTAATGTTTACAGTCCTAACTCGTGACTGTCAAATTAGGGTTCTTGTTTTACGTACCGTACGTTCTTCGGAACAACCACCTTGTACTTCGGAACGTCCGGAGTGCATAATTAATGAATTGGACGATCCGACTTCGTCATCGAACATTTTATCATGCATTGTTCCTACATTTATCAAAATAAACTAAATCTTTTTCGCACATTTGCAAAACTTATTCAAAGTAGGTTGTCGAAGACATACCGGAAGAATATTCCTTGGGGTATCACCAAAGTAAATTACTCCTCCAACCACAACTACCTATTTCCAAATTTAGGTTTGGGCTTGGTGGAAGGAGGGTGTCTTAAGTCTAGGTGGAATGCCAAAAGTAGAAACCCATTTGACTTTTATACTTTGGTGTGGGGTAGCCCCAACTAACTAGCAGACTGGCAAACTGTAATTTTTGGTAAATTTCCAATGGGCTAGCCCAGACTCAAATGTGCAGTGTCCTTATAAATAGGACTGTCACATTTTTGACAGTCCTATATATTTGTAGGACTGTCAAAATGTTGACAGTCCTTCCAAGTTGTAGGACTGTCAACATTTTGACAGTCCTGTGTATTACAGTGGGCTAGCCCCGAGTAACTTTCATGATGGCAAACTTGTAATTTTTTGTAAATTTCCAATGGGCTAGCCCAGACTCAAATGTGCAGTGTCCTTATAAATAGGACTATCACATTTTTGACAGTCCTATATATTTGTAGGACTGTCAAAATGTTGACAGTCCTTCCAAGTTGTAGGACTGTCAACGTTTTGACAGTCCTGAGTATTACAGTGGGCTAGCCCCGAGTAACTTTCATGATGGCAAACTTGTAATTTTTTCAAATGTTCAAATGGGCTAGCCCCGAGTAAAATGTGCAGTGCCCTTATAATTTTCCTTTTTTTGTCAAGTTTGTATGTTTGGACTATTATTTTCAAAAAAATATTAATGTTTGAAAGAATTCTACATAAATAAATAGATTTTGTCGAGTACAAAATGACGGCTCTACAATCAAATATAGTTGACGTATCGGCTCGTCATAATATAAATAATCGTAAAGACAATGCACGTGACTATAATATGTCCATTTTTAACAATTTTTATGCAAAAGTAGCAACGAAATCTAGTACGGACACTCTTTAAACAAAAATATAAAGCTTTTGTATCAAATTAACAAAAAAAAAGTTTAAATTATCAAAATGGAGACTACGGCATTCCTCGGACTCTATTTTGACAATTAACTCTCTTTTTTATTCCTCAAAATTTCACTCAGCCTGTGTTTCAATTTAAAATGAAATATTTTCATACTATTCCATCATCAACATTTTTTACTCCAATTGATCTCTTTACCTTCACTTATCAAACAATAAATAACTTATTATGTATTTCCACATGAATTTATTTCTTTTACAATTATTTTCATATTATATATATATATATATATATACACTATTTAAACTTATATATAATTATAATTTATTCAGTATTTTGTTTGCTAGTAACAACTTATATATAACAACTTCCTTATTGTTCAATATTTTATAACAAAAAAAAACTAGGCATAAATATATTCAACATTAGACTTTATCAAAAGATCTAAACAATAAATTTTAATAGTATAATTATTATATTAATTTTATTTATACATTAAAAAATAATAAATAAATAAATATTGTATAATAGTGGATTCTCAAAGAAAACTTATCCGTCTCCTCAAATTTGAGGACCCATATTCTCAAGCCTCAAATTTTTTTTTTTCTTAATTAAGAATTGGATGGAGTACAGAATCTTCAAAGTGTATTTTGAGAAATGGGGGACTAAGGTTTATCTCCAAACCAACCTCTCAAATGTCTAATTTTGGAAAAATTCTCTCCAACCCACCCTCAATTTAAGAAAAATTCGTCAAATTTTTTTAGGAAATAACAATTTGATACTCAAATTTAAGAAAAGAGAAAAAAAAATCATCAAATTTGAGGATCCACTATTTATACATATTTTGTTCTATATCTTTTAATTTATAAATATAATTAATATAATAAAACCATTAAAATTTTCTTCTTGAGATCATCCAATAAAGTGTAATATTAAATATATTTATTATTAGTATTATTATTTTTTACTTTGTAGAATTTCACATAATTTTGGATCTTGTACAAAAATTCACATAATTTTAATTTTTGTAGAAATTTTGATGTATAAATAATGTATAATAATATAATGTATATGATTATATTAAAAAAATTATGTAGAAAAAAAATAACAGTTATTTGTTGTTTGAGGATAGATATTGGAGTTGCAAAATTTTGAGAATTGAATAATATAAGAATAATCTGTTTTCAGTCCTCAAATTAAAATTTTTGAGGATGGGTTAGAGATGGCTAAGTCATGCCTTCAAGAGGGTTAGTTGAAAGCTAATAATACTACAGTACAGAAAAAAGACAACAGAAGACCACTCTCGACTGTGAGGTCATAAGTTGCACTTAATAGGCAAATAAAAACATGATCTCCATAAAATTGCAAAATTAAACTACTGTTGTATATTCCCCCCCAGGGAGACCTAATTAAGCTGATAAAATGAGATGCTATGATAAAGAGTCATAGACGAAGTCAGGAGTCAGCAATTTATTTAAAGAACGGGATATGAAACAAAATTTTCCTTCATATTTTTAAAAATTCTCCATCTTTCATATAATCATTAAAATGATCAATAATAATATCTTCAGCCAACAAATTTATCTGGTGATCTGACCTTACCTGCCTTGAGAACCTAAATTGGTAGTGAACCAACTTAGCATTACAACAAACTTGTTCTCTGAAAAGATAGAGAAGAGAAAACACTCGATTACAATATGTATACATGTTTTATATATAGCTATTATATACAGGACAACAAATGACAGTCCCTCGACTCATATACAAGCAAAAAAGAATCAAGAAGATTCTAGAAAGTCAGTACAGTATCCAGTCCATCAATTAAATCCAGAACGTTAGTACTTTCAATGTGCATGTCCACGGCTGTTATGAACTCCCTAGATGGAGAATTGCCACAACTCCTGCTCAAAAATCTCGTTCCCTTCTTCGTCCCAAGCTCCTGGCTCTTACTTCTCCCTAAGACTTTCTTCTTTGAGCCTACATGCTCAAGCATCCGTCTGTCCTCTTCAGATAGTTCAGTGAAAATTCCAAACTTCCCTTTACTTGCAAGCGAAGAATCTTGTTTGCTTTCTTGTACTAGCGACATCCCTTTCTGTGACTGGCTTCGGCCTGGCTTCAGAGCCTTGAAGCCCAGACCTTTGTTCTTGACTTGAACCACAAGATGGTGAAGCCAAACCACGAGCTCAAGTATGCATTCTTCAGTCTTTTCCTTGTCTGCATGGTAAAGTGTCTGAAGACGAGTGACGCTATTCTGTGCCTCCAGATTCTTGTTAGTCTCGGTACTGTCAAACAATTTAATATTAGAATTATAATGACAACATAGCCGCATAATACTGATTGTAGGGTGAATAAAGTATGAAGAACACATATGAAAGAGAGTAATGGGTTCAGGTATTTACTCCAGCATACATATTCTAGAGGAAACTTATACTACAGAACGGAGAAGGCACAATGCCTCCTTATCAGGAAAAAAAAAAGAACAAACTTTAACTATCAACATTATTTAGATACTTTATGGTTGTGAATGGTTAAGAAATGAGATCTTGAATCAGCAAGGACAATAATTTCAAAGACGAAAAAGAATGAATCATACTAACCTAATATTAGCCCACTCCCCAACCCAGCCAAAACCTTGATGTGCTCTGTTGAATTCAAAACAGAGAAAAGAGGTCAGAAACGCATCATGACAATAGTGAAAAAAAATACTAAGCAAAATAAAAGAACCCAAGTTCAGACAATATTGAATTGAAACAGTAGCACTGCTAGTGCATCTAACAGACATCTGTATACTTTGACTTGACAAAAGTGCAATTAATAGACATTCGTCATATCTTACCTTATTGTATTTTCAGCTAGTGAAACAATCCATCTCAAAGTTCTCTGCATCTCAGCTTTAATTTGACAAACAGTGTACTGTAGAAATGCATATATAAAGCAGGTCAGGCTTAAGCATTAAAACAAACCCAACTAACATTATTGATCAAATGTTTAGCAAATAACAGTGCTAATATAACATAGTAGAAGACCTATAGTCAAAACTTCTAGTTGTGCTCCTCACATACACACCAAATTTGCTACTGAACATTCTCATGGATTTGTATATTATGTAACAAGATGGCTAGATAGCAGGTACCCCCAAAGGATGCTAACAGAAGCCTAGAACCTGTTTTCTTGTTCAACTCGTTTACATGCATGAATCTGTGCAGAGAATTAAAGGAATGCGTGTCCCCTATCTTCACCCAATAGAGGTGGAAGGAGTTCTCCACATTGGCATGGAGAGAAAGTTGAAACAGGATTACCATTTAAGGTTCTCATTTGAGTTGGCATCGCAAGGTGAAACCTTTAACTTTCTAGAGAAGCTATTTTGCTCTAAGATGGTTAAGCTAGAGTCTTGCTTATGTAATCATTTATATATACACAAAGACTAAATTGAGTATAGTTATTTAATCTATGAGCCATGTCAGACCTTTCTCCTAATTACCTACCTACTATACAAACTGGTGTCACGCGGAAAAGTTGTGTTACGGTACACATCCTACCAGGTAATCACATCTAGAAAAGATTACATGAATATTACCTCTTCCAAATTAGGATACCACATGGTTTGCCAAATAAAAACTCTTATTAGCACCTCCCTTGACGAACATAACATCTCCTTTGACTTGCAATATTAGGATTCCAATTATCACCTCCTTTGACTACCTGTATTTCTTATAAACAAGGTCTTTTACTATAAAATATAAAATCAATAAAATTTCTTCTTCTTCTTCTTCTTCTTTCATAGTTTTGAATCCCTACCTAGTGCCGGAGCAATTGTAAAAATTTGAAAGCTTTCTTCTCCACCACCACCTAGTCTTTCGCATATTCCTCTTCATCGTAAATCCGCCAGTTTAGTCACGACCAAGGTTTCACCTTCTATCTTCCATTCTTCATAAATGCTATGAAGATGGACCTTTTTTTATGCATGGAGTATAGATAGATCTAGCATTGGGTCGTTCATCTTAGAAGCCTTTTTTTCCGGTATCGACGATGTCTATTGATAACTGTTCCAACTCTCATGAAATTTCTTCAGCTCCTCGTGGTGGAGTTGGAATCGACTTCGACGAAAGTACTCTTCTCCATATTACTTTAGTTAAGTTGGATGAGAAAATTTACTTTGAATGGTCAAAGGTCCGCTCCTCTTCATTGTAGATCGTAGCAACAAGAACTATCTTGTCGAAAAAGCGAAGGCACCTGCGGAAAGTGAAAGTGATCCCTCTTACGATAAGTGAGCTAAGTAGAATTCTCTTGTGATATCATGGCTATTCTCCGCCGGCGCCACGACACCACAAATCAAGAAGACGGTGTACTACTTGGACATTGCTCATTTATTTGGGCTAAGCACACGAGTCTACGTTCTAAATCGGGAGATTCATACTCTGTGACAAGGGGTTACAACATATTATGCTACACTGCAAGGCCTCTGGGAAGAACTTGACCACTATCTTATCCAGGGGCATTGAGAAAGATCGTCAACGCTATTAGAAGCAAGTTGAGGAGCAGAGAATCTTTGAGTTCCTTGTGGGACTAGATCCTTCTTTCGAAGCGCAACGATCAAGAGTTCTTGATGCAAAACTACCATCCCTTGATCAAGTTTATGAAACTATCCACAATGAAGAGGATCGAAAAAGGGAGTTAAATACCACTTCAAAAGAGGAAATAACTTCTGAACAGTTAACGCTCACTTCTGCATCCTAAGGTGAAGGTATAAAAACACCGAGGAGGGATGGACGCAATGGAAAACCAATGGAGTGTACTTATTGCAAGAAGTTGGGACACTTGGAGGTGACCAGCTGGAAAAAGTATCCACATATAAAGAATACAAAAAGTGTTATTGATCCTTCCAAAAGCAGTAATATCTATTCTGAGCAGACTGGTGGATCCTCATCTCAGCCTACCTCTTCTAGCTCCTGTTGACTTCTTCCCGCCAAGTGATTTAAAGATGATTCGTAAGACTCCTCAGAAGGTAGATGGTGTCAGGGATTCTAATGTCATCTTGCTTTGCTCATCTTTCTCCTGACTGCTTAGATTATCGATTATGGTGTTGCTAATCATATGACCAGTGCTTCCAACTTTTCCTTATGATATGAACTTTTTCTGGTCAGGATAAAATCAAATTTGTTGATGGTTCACTTTCTACCATATCTAGAAAATGAGATATTAAACTAAATAGTTTTTATCTTAGCTCTGGATTACGTCCCTAAACTATCTAGTAATCTCCTTTAGTAAGTCTTACAAAAATAAAAATGAATTTAATATTTTTTTCTACCCATTGTGTCTTTCAGGATCTCCAAACGAAACAACGAATTTGGACTGATTGTGAAGTTAAGAGGACTATTTTTTTATTGCAAGAACTCATCACCTTAACAGCCACTTGGAACAATTACCAGTAGTACTATCACTCATGAGTCTGAATCCTTTTCTAAAATATTCACTCACCTGAAAAAAGTTATGCACGTCCACGTTATTCATGTCAATGACATACTTAACAACTCTTGTACCGAGACTTCTACATGGTATCTTCCAAGCACAGTATGATGTCATTGTTGACATGCAAGAAGATGGGCAACTGTCAACACATGACCATGACCACTCCAATGTTTCCCGAGGAGACCATATTGGGTAACCTTCTACCCCTACTCTTCTTGGTGATGGTTTAGATTTATCGATTGCTTTGAGAAACATACTCGTACTATTCGTGCTCCTTTTAGATTTGCCTCTAATTGTATTGCACGTCATATTGAGAATCATATTAACTATTCATGTATTACTTCTCATTGTTTGGCATATTTACCTTCTCTTTTCTCTTACTGTTCCTACCAAGTTTCTTAAGGCTAAGCATGATCCACATTGGCGAAGAGCAATGCAAGATGAGATTGAAGCACTTCAAAAGATTAACACATGAGAGTTGGTTGATCTACCAACGGAACACATGAGAGTTGGTTGATCTACCCACTGACAAGAGATCAATTTGGTGCCAATGGGTGTACACGATCAAACACAAAGCATATGGAAACATTGAGAGTGTAAAACAAGGATTGTTGCAAAAGGATTTACTCAAACCTATAGGATTTATTATGTTGATACGTTCGCTCCAATTGTCAAACTCAACTCTATCAAGGTGATTCTTTCTTCGAATGCAACCGTTCTTGGCATCTACATCAACTAGATGTCATGAATTCTTTCTTAAATAGAGATAAAAAAAGAAGTGTACATGGAGCCTCCACCAGGATCGGATACTCATGGAAAAGTGTACAAAGTTCGCAAAGCACTCTTATAGGTTAAAGTAATCCCTACATGCTTGGTTTGCCCAGTTGTGTCAAGCTATGATTTACTTTAGCTACAAACAGGCTTCAACAGACCATACTTTCTTTATCAAAAGAGGAGGAGACATCTATTACTCCCTTGATCGTCTATCTGGATAATATGATTCTCACATGTAACAACGTTATGGAGATTGTATAACTGAAGAAATTCTTAATCTCTGAGTTTGAAATCAATGACGTAGGAAATCTCAAACAATTTCTCGGCACCGAAGTTGTCAAATCCAAGTTTAGCAAAGCCATCTTTATTAGTCAGCAGAACTATACCCTTGATTTATTGAAGTAGACAGGAAAATTTTGCTGTAGTTCCGTTGACTCTCCAATTGATCCAAACCACCAATTGAGCATCTGTGACGGAGAACCATTGACAGATGTTGGTCAGTACCAGAGACTAGAAGAAAAACTGTTATACCTCTCTCACACGATCAGATATATCCTACACAATTGAGGTTGTCAGTCAGTTTATGCATGTTTCACGGTCTACTCATCTGCATACAGTTGAAAGAATCTTTGATACTTAAAGACACATCCAGGAAAGGGGCTTCTTTTCACACACACAAAAATTACGGCTTAGTGTGAGTTATATTCTGATGTTGATTGGGCTAGACATGTCGATGATAAACGCTCTACTTCTAGCTATTGTTCGTTTGTGGGAGGCAATATTGTCGCTTGGCTAAGTAGAAGTATAGTGTATGTGCAAGATCGAGCGCCGAAGTCGAATATAGAGCCCTCGTCCAGAGTATTATCGAAGGAATGTAATTGAAGAGACTCTTGCTCGAGTTGGGTTTGTACCCTGAATTGCTCTTTCGCTTATATTGTGATAACAATGCGGCAATCACATAGCAAGTGATCTAGTTCAACATGATTGGACGGAACACATTGATTGATCATTTTATTCGTAAGAAACTGGATTTAAAGGAGTTGTGTTTGATCTATATTACATCAAAGAAACGAGTTATTGACATATTCACTAAATGGTTGATTGGTCCTAGGTTTCAAAGTCTTCTCGGCAAGTCAGCATAACGAATATATATACTTCGCTTGAGGGGGACTACAGAGAAGATTGCATGAATATCACCTCATCTTCCAAATTAGGATACCACATGGCTTGCCAAATAATAACTCTAACTAGCACCACCTTTGACTAGCATAGCACCTCCTTTGACTGCTTGTAGTTTCCTATAAGTAAGGCTTGATGTCTCTTTTTTAAAATATAAGAATCAATAAGTTTTTTCTTTGTTCTTCATAGCTTTGAATCTCTACATCACCTATGAACTTGACAACTGAAAGTTTAATACTCTTGATGGGCAAATCAAACGTCTGAACTAATGATGGGAAAATCAGCCGATATCAGAAAATATTATAGATCTAAAATTGATAAAGTTGACATACTTCAAAAGTGAACTAATGATGGGGAAATCAAACGTGGGGAGAATCTGCATAAAAATAGTGTATGCTTCAACAAAGTGCTATAAACCATACCTCCTCTTTGGTATCAAATGATTGTAATCGAGAACGCAAGGCTGTTTTGACCCCTGTTGGCAATCCATGATATAATGTATCCCTAGTATTTGGAGGAAGAGAAAGTGGTCGAGACACCTGGGAACATAAATTTGAAACTCATGATAAATCATTCTTACATTCCTTCAGAGTATAACATAAAACTAGAGGTTCTTAAAGGAATACAAAGGATAGATGACTATTAATAATGTCAAATACATATAAATTCAAGGCAAACAAATTCATAGAATGCATACATTTAAATAGTACTATTCGGATTTATGGACTTGTTACACATTAATTAGTTTCCTTTACACTAACTATTCCTACTTGGACGATGATTAGGAGTTCTATTTGAGTAGGATTTATTTTTTATTAGAAAATCTTCTCATCCATGTCTTGAAAGTTTAATCAGAATACAGTTATACTTATTATGCTATCGTTCTTTATAAAAAAATCACATCCCCTCTCCAAGACTTAGGCCAGTGCTATGTAACTCTCCATCACTTATGGCTGGATATTACGCCAACCCAACCATGGATGAATAATTGAACTTACACAGTTATATTTCAAGATAGGGGTCCAGGAAGAGTAGAAAATGAATGGTTAATAAATCAAAAAAATTGATGAATATTAAATAGATGAAAACATATACTCTAGCTATACAAATTAACTGTAAATACCCAGTGTCCCAAACTACAAAATTCTGAAGTAATAAATTTAGACGCATAGAAAGAAAGGTGTCTAGTGCCATAAGGCTCCCTCTTATGCAAGGTATGAGGAGGATCAAGGCGCCTTCAATTATCAGCATTTATGGAGAGGGCTGTTTCCGACACTTGAATTGACATTTTCCAGGATGCAAAGGTCAAGCCTTAAAAGTCACACCAAACCCCCTCTAGATGTAGACACTCTAGCTGAGTTTTGACACCAGCTAAAGGAAAAGTCAAGAGCAAGGTCCAAAAACTAGGTATCCATAGTCAAGAGCAAGGTCCAAAGACTGGGTTTCCATATCCGGTCCTCTATGAATATCTTCATTGATGGTTTTAGCAGTATCTAATTGAAGTAAAGCAGTTTCGGTAATGTAGAAAAAGTGCAAATAAATGTTTACTATCAAAAAAGAAAAAATGTTACAAATTAGGTACAATTTCAGCTTAGATTATCTTATACCCATTTAACATTGTTAGTCATAATTTACCATTCTTATGAATGAGACGCTGAACTAAACATTCAGCTTAGAATTGTATCGTAAACCATTAAGACTGTTACTCATTTACTTGAACAACTTCTGGTCTACAACAACGATTTTGCTTGAACTAAATTTATTAGCAAGAGCAGTGTAATTTGAAACCCCAATTAAACGGTCATAAAACAAGATATGTGGTGGGAATTGAATTCTGTAGTCCTGAAATAGCTTCATGTTGAGAACTTACATAAGTATATCCTTTTTTTTTAGACTATGTAAGTATATTCGTAGATATTCTTGAAGAGTCTTTTTCTCTTAATTTTCAATGTGATATTCATTGCACACTTTAAGATTTAGGGAAAAAATGTGTACAAAGTTCGATTATATATGGTAATCCTTATGATTAATATGATATTAATGCAGAACCAATTACGCAAAGTTAGAACCCTTGCGATAAATGCAAAAGAAGCCTAAGGCTCTAACTTCAGTAGATTTTCCTGAAGGGACGGAAAATATGTGATCCTTAAAACCTAATCCAACGATGTGGAATGTCAAACATACCTAGTTAGAAGTCAGAGAGAAAAGAAATTTGATATTACTATATTACTAGAACAATTATGGAAGAAGTTCTGTCAAGCAGTGGCACTCGAGTCCATGACAAAAAGAAACGCAAGAAAAATATATTAACACATTACACACTGGAGCACACCAAAAGTATGTACCTTACAAAAAAGAAATGGAAGTAACTAAATAAATTTGACATCTTACATGGTACACAACGCTATATGCCTAAAATGACCAGGTTGCAATAGATCATCAACAACCTCATTCCTCATTCGAACAGTTCCAAGCTGGACATTCTTCTAATCAGCAGGTGTCTTTAAGATAACATGTGTCAATTGTAGGGACAGAAATTTCACTCTTTAGATTGAGATAATTAATTGATAGGAACATAAATTTGTTTTAGCAAATTGTACTCCTATATTCTCTTATGTGATTCATTAAAAGGAGGAACTACAGCTGCAATATGAATGTGATATTTTCATTTCAGCGATAAAGGATTTACTGATATCTGTAAACTAATAGCTTGACAATAATAAGAACTGAAAATGTGAGCTGATGGCAGTTGCCCCTTCTATTGATCTATTGTTAACCCAGTCATCTCACTACAGTTTCAAATTGGCTCACTGTCTATAGTGTACCGAAGTCGAGCCTTCCCTCGTCCATTGGTCCGTAGGGAAGAAATTTTCAGAGGCTTGAGATCTATGTTGCATGGACACGGATTCAACACGACACATTTCAGACATGGCGACTGAACACGGATTCAACACGACATTTCAGACACGGCAACACGAATTCGGCACCTTTTTGGTGTGTCCTAGTGTATTTCGGAGTGCCTGTGGTGGGTCCGATAAGTATGTCTGACACGATACGGCATGGCATGATTTTTGGAGTGTCCGTGCTTCTTAGCATGAGATCATGTTGGGGAAAAAAAAAGGTTCTGATCGTCTCTGTGGAACCTCATTTGTTGGGTCATATTCCGCACTAATTCCCAATTTGATGGGAAAACATTGCCGACGAGAAAATATATATAACTAAACTGTCCAATGATTTTTCCATTCTCATTGTCTAAAAAAATCCCTTCTCATACCATTTGAGGAAATTTTATATTAAGAGTTCTGCTAGGAGCTTCACTAGTTTGAATGCCATGACCATGTACTGTGTATCTTCAAATCTATGAAGCATAGTCCCATACTATTTGTGTGGCAAGGTAACAATTAATTTCATACTAGTTACATACAAGAGTGAAACACAATCACTTAAACCCAATAATAAGCAATATACCAAACATTTTCTATCTTGGAACTTGTAATATGTTCTATGAAGATTCTTCGATCCCTCCTAGTGAGTAGCAATATCGGCGGTTTCAACAGTTTTGAAGGTTTTCCATCAGAGCTTCGGAGTTTCAACAGTTTTGAAGGATAATAATGAAGATAAAGAAACAAGATAGAAAATGTTTGGTATATATCAACAAATAGAAAATGATTAAAAAAACAAGATAAAAACAAGATAGAAAATATAAAAAAGAAAAAGAGTAGAACCATAGATATTGAAGATAAATAAACAAAAAAAGTGCGCTTACTGTCGTTGGTCATCGATGTGCTGCTGGTGATCATCGGTGCAACGCCCATTTATTCTCTCACTATTGTGAGAGGGGAGAGGAAGTTGGGGAAGGAAGTTTGGTAAGAGGAAGAAAGTCAGATGTTGAGAATTTTGAGAAGAATAAATTAAGGTTGCTGATTGGAAAATTGGGATTTCAATCAGGTTTTTTTATCCAGGAAAGTGATTCGGGTTTTGGTTTTCGATATTGATCAAACCTGCTACTCCCAAACATACTAGGACGGTGATTAAAAACTAGCCTTATTACTCGTGATTAAGCGGTCTCACTTATTAATTGGCCCGATTGATGAAATTTTAATCGGTCATGGGCCAAAAAATTGTAATCGGATGAAAATTCGGGCTTGTAAAACAATTTTAATAACACTGAAGTAAAGTATCATTATGTATTAAATAAATTTTCAATGGAATGATATTCAACACTGTTGAATATCTCACCAGTATTGACAGGTATTGTGTTGTTTCTGGACCAATACATACTAGTAGTACATCAGAATAAGGTCATTTGGATTAATATTGGATCGATACAAGTTAAACCACTCCGATACAGCCAATACATAATGATACTGGAAGATATGTATCAGTATCAGCCAGTACTGCCTTAGTCTTTATCTATGAAGAGAAATATAACAGTAAGAGTGCATTGTGATTACAGTACATATAGCGTGACCAATGATGCATGTCACACAAAAATGGCAAGCATTGAGAGACACATAGTAGTATGCATTTTCATGTAATGTCAATGACAGATGATATTGATGCCGTATTATGATCTAGGCTTTGCCTATTGGGCTAAGAATTCCTCTCAAGAAGAGTGGAACTTCTCCTATGAAGACAAGTAAAACCTTTGAGAGGTAAAAAACCCCAATTGGTTCTATCACCTGTTATTCCTATAGTTCAATAGCAATAGAATGGCTAGATCTTAGGAATTTATTTTGCCAATCAACAATTGCTAGGTACCACAAGAAGACCACTGTACATGATATGAAAATCAAAGGATTAGATTTATAAGAAGAAGTAGCCAAAAGAACAAATTTTATATAGCTATCCAAAGCAATAGCTGAAGTAACTTCATGTGCTTCAAACTGGGCATTTGCACTCACTATATTATCAATTTGATTGATGATGTTAGCATAATGCAATGTAAGACCACAAACACCCAATGTTTTATTAGTGACTCGTCCACTGTCACCCGTGATAGTACCTGCAATAACACATAGTAGTTAAAATTAGCATGCAAAAGTTCCTAGGCTAAAGTTCTAAATGTACAAAGGTCGAACAATTTGCACACTATATCAAAGACCTAGTTTTCTGCACAGATCATTTAACAGCGAGTTATAGAAGTAACACATGATCAAAGCATTCATTTTTATGCATTATTACATAAACTTTTCATTGCCCTAGTAAGTTTTCAGCCAAATGATAGACAAGTGGGGAAGAATATGTAACAACACTTCTGCTCTACGAGCAACCTCCTGCTCTAAAACCCAGAACCAGCCATAGGACATCTACCTCTGCTACCAGAGAATGAAAATCAACTCAAGGGAAACTATAAGAGAGGCAAAATGAAATGCATGGATATCCATGCATCTCCAAAGGCCATGATATTAAAAGGATTTGACTACCCAATAACTACATTGCAATATACTTTATCTTCCGTCTATTTTAGCTATTGTAAAGGAATAGTTTATTAATAGCAAGGTTATTAAAATCTGATTACATACCTTAATGGTTCCATGAAGATTTTGCAAAAGCATTATATTAAACCATAATATATTGAAAACTGGGAGATTCATGTGAAAAAAAAACCTCAAGTGGTAAATTGTCCCTCCACTGATGGTTTTCTTTTCAACCTAACTTCCCTCTGATATCAAGGGTTAATTGAAGATGACTAAAAATACTGAAATGTATAAAGATAAAAGTTCCAATGTGTTCGTGTTTTGTCAAAGCTGGTATTTCTCATCTTATTCATACTCTATCCTATACTCAAGGTATTCGAAGATTACACACTAGTTAAAAGAGATTAAACTGTATGATCAATAATGCTCAAATGATGCGATAATGATTAGTTATCCTCAACCTCAAATAAACTAACGAATTCATATTTGGCATGGACTTTCACCCTATTCAGCTATGTTGGGCTCGGGACACAAGTGTCAACCAAAATTAAGAGCTGATTGTGCGTAAGTAAGACCAAACTCGTGTGCATGGGTTATATCCTAAGTTTTATGTATCTATAAAGTAGGGGGTTCACACCCTATACAGGATATACTTCATCAACAAAGGGATCGCTAGTATGGTCTACTTATAGTCCCCTATATAGGGAATTTGCATGCTAAACATTAGTACATTCCAAGAAAAAAGACAATAAGTTTTGGCTATTCCAAATCAGAATTGGAGAGTCCAATACAACTTACCCCCCCAACCCAACCCCACACCACACAAAAACTAACAGTCACAACAATACTCATAGGAAGTGTCTGTAATCAATTCAAAGTTTTTTATCCTTGGTGTATTCATCAGATCCCGACTCCACTGGAACTCCAACCGCTAGTATTGGAATTCTGAAGTGTATAGCATCCAGGTTTCCTCGAGATAGAACGTGGTTGGAAGGCTCCAGTCACTAGAATCAGAATTTTGACCATATTGGGCTACCTATTCCATGAGGATTGTAATTCCAACTGACAGTTTTTGTTACTTGGTTCTTTTTCTCATTTCCAACAAGACCGCTGGATAAATACTTCCGTAGTTCCTTGAAGCTTATTTGCTGACCTGGAAACTATGATTGCTGACCAACCCTTGTCTACTCGATGTGCAATTTTGTTCATTCAACTTCTGAGAGTTAACTAACAGAATGCATCTTGGTGCATTCTTCTTCTTTTTTATATCCTTTTTTTAAGATCTCAGTCTAGTAACACTACTCTTTACTTGAGATCTCGAGTACGAAGTATGTTTATGACACTCACATTCTCAGTAGTTGGCTGACACAGTAGTTCCACACTTTCTGATAACTATTAATTAGGACAAGTCCATTTAAAGGAATGCAAGAATTATTGCTTGCAATGTATTTGTCTTTTTGGAGATTACGAGTACACTAACTTAAACATGTTTTGGAATATTAAGGTGTCCTCTACATAGATTTGGTTTACGAAATCTGTACAAAAATTCTGAAAAAAAAAACTCACATAGTAAAGGGCATCATTGTGGCATGAGGCTCACACTCATGCAGGTCATAGCAAAAATTGTTCTGCCTCATATGATGCTGACAACCGGAAACAAAGTCTCGTGCTTAGGTTTCAAAATTGCCTGCCTTTAGATTCAGTATAACTGTTTTGTTCAAATACCCATATCATCTCTATAGGTTATGGTCTTTGACACAAAAGGCTAGTTATAGAATAAAATTTCAATAAAGGACTATTTTCACATGTTCCAAACGATTATTTTGGCAGGTGAAACTTGCAATCAAACAGTTAGCTGATGTGTTTTTATGAAGGCCATGGAATTTGGATAAACATCATTCCTTTTTGTGTAGCATAGGGTAAATTTTACAGAATATGAAACCAGACAACCATAAAATATGGATCCTGGCAAAACAGATTAAGAAACTAAACATTAGAGTAAAAACCGCCCATTAGAAATGTGAAAACACATACCAGTGGTCCCAAATGCCTCAAAAATCATTTTATGTAGAAAGACAACAACGTCAACGAGTTTCTCCACAACCTAAAAAATATGTTACCCCAAAATTTTAAAAACGTATACAGATAAAAATGAAAACAATGTATCCTAGTCATTAAAGATAATGGTAATGAGCAAATAAGAGTAACAATTGGAGAGTCCATACAGTAAGTGCTCAAAAAAATTTGAAAATAACAAAATTCAGCTCACCGAAGACTTCATGAAAAATGGAGAACTAGATTTGCAATAAATTATAAGTTGATAAGTTACCTCCTCCAAAGTTCTAGACCATAGGGATTTCTTCTTTAAACTCTTTACAAGCTTTCTTTGGCGCTTTAGCTCACTCTGTAATATCATCAGAGTCTCTGTTAAGAACACCAAGTGAGCATATGTTCATTCCACTGCTTACATATCAGAAAAGGTATACCTCATTTGAACTCAAACTTTTGCATGCATTAACCATGAAATCAAACGACAGACATGAAAATTCACTAGCATATAAAGAATAGACTGTAGAGGTTACCCCATGATGTGCAACGAGTTATTTGACTATATCCCCATACATGTTTGCCTGTATGGGTGCTACAATCCTTTCACATTAAAAGCGTTAAGAATATGAATCGTGACTCGAAGTCAAGAAAGCTCCATCAGAGAATTGATCACTTCTTATGATTGATTGTTTGACATATCGTAAACACTATGGCTCGGTACCAAATCCCTCTTTTAGTCTTTTACCATCAAAGGGTGTCAGCTTTGAAGCATGACTGAAAGTGGAGAAAGCTCCAAATATAATTCATAAGGATTTTACAACCGCTTGTGAACCTGACATTAATCCTAGATAAAGCAACACGGGCAAGAGTGAGATTGACATAAAACCTAGAAATGATGGTTGAACAACAGATATAATTGAATTCTGTTGTCATGCAGTTTAAGTTCATGCAATCAAAAGCAACACTTCCAGTTTCCCAGCACTTGAAAGAACATCGCAGATGTAAGATGATAATATTTGCTCTCTTTTTCAGTTTTTTAATAATAAAATCACCTCTTATGAAAACTAGCCACTGGATCAGTAGTTACTACATCAGCACAGTGATGTATTCAACTAACACCACGACAGGGGTGGTGCAGAAAGTATTTCCCATTGTGTCATTCGACAAGGGGAATAGAAGGGTGATGAATTAGCGAGGGACAATGTAACCCGAGATGTGGAGTCGGAGGAGGCCATGTCATGTCATGTCATGTCATGTCATGGTGCGAAATGGTTTAAAGAATGGATGTGGGCCACATTAAATATTGAAGCATTGGAAAGACACGATAAGGACTCGTAGTTTGATGAATGGAGGGGCCAAATCAAACAATGAATTGACGAGCTGGTCGTACTTGGATATCTAGTTTTTCTCTGCTTAAGGACTTTTGTCCCCTACGATGAACTTTTGAGCAGGGGATCTCACCGATAATTAAGAATAGCTCGAGGTATTGGCGTGTGTGTAGTCCATGACTTCGACACTTTCCAACTATGACAAGCTTGCGACTCGGTGGTGTAGTTATCCATATTCCATTCAAGTCTTGTTGGAGTTGTTTGTATGCTTGCCCTGCATCGTGTTACCGGGTTAATCTCCTTTTAATTCGGCCTTGTTTCGTTAATTATCTTTAGTGAAACACAGAGGGAGGAGGGGGAAGGGGAAGGGAGAGGGAGATTTATTCCCATCATTTCATCTCAAAAAGAGGTTGCCATGTAAACACAACTGATTTTCATTATGGAGACATTACTTACAACTTACAAGCCTCATTTCAATGGATGTCATAAAGCATATAGTTACAAATACCATTTCGAGTCAGATGGCTATATCTGTAAGCCCCCGCATCAAAAATGGTTATGTAGAGAAATAGGGGTCTTTCTATTTGCAGATTCAGTAAAGCATGTGACACACAGACACAGTTGCCCATGTATCAGTCAAATACCTATAAAGGTGTCTCTGATTACAGTATCAAACTGCTGCGGAGTATATATTATCGCCTGAAGTACTCAAGACACTAAACCCAATTATGTGACAGAAATCCATCATCTGCACAGTAATGACAATTACCAATTGCAATGCAACTAGATAACTGGTCAAACTGAACATACTTGTTATTATAAACTTCTGGTTATCAACTTTTAGGAAAAAGTAAACAAATATGACCTTTACCTCGCCTAGTTGAAGGTAGTGACTCTTCCTCCTGCAACTTCCGCTGATAATCCTGTTCAAATCTGTCTAATGCATGCAACTCGTGATAGAGCTCCTTTACATGTCAAAAGCCTAAAGTCTCAGTGTGCAAGCATATAGATAAACATCATGATAATGGAATTATTACCTTCACTATATTAGATAAAAGTATCTCTTGGAAAACTTACAGAAGTGTTCTGAGCCAGATTTATCAACTGCTGCATTGTTGTTTCTACCTCTTCTTTAAGCTGTTCTTGGGATAAGATTTCAGAATCCAATCTGAACATACCAAGGTAGGTTAGGTTATAAAACTATTTAGTTGGCATTTAAGAATGGTGGTTTTCATGTTGAATTACAAACCCACTTATGAAAATAGCGATTCAAATTATGCCATACAGGGTCTTTACATAGGTCCCCGAATCTAATTACTTCTGCAGCGAAGATGTCAAGTTCCTCTCTGTAAAAGAAACCAAGTGCAGAAAGGTGTCAATTATATACCTAAGAACAACAGTCAAACAATCAGCAGCAAAATACAAAATATAACAAGTCCTAGGGCTGTGAAATGTGAGCCCTTAGTGCACCTCTTGTCGATAGCTGCAATTAACATTAGCTCCCTGGTGTCAACAGAAACAAGTTCTCTTACTCCATCTGACTGCAAAACTTCTTCCTTCAGAAATTTGATGTTTTCATCGGAAAGGGACCTCAACAAATTAGAACCTTTAGCGATTGTATTAGCAACTTCAAATGACAATATCGATATCTTGTTCCCTCGAGCTGAGACTCCAGATACAAAACCACTATTAGGGTTCAAGCTTGACATGCTACTGCCAAGTGTATCTAAGACGGATACAGCCTTTTCTAGGCCAGCAATGCCAGCCCTTCCCAAAATTGAACCTGCTTCTGGAACCTAAGCATTATTCATGATAAATAACAAATTTTAGTACAAAATGTATGACATGAACAAAAAGAAACTTCTAAAAATGACCAAAATGGAATTCTTATTTTGCGGAACGAAAAAGTTGCCCTCTTATCTTCCAGTATAATTGATACGAATTTTAAACATCACTAGTTTTCTTTATAATAGGTATTTTGAGGCAATCCTATGCAAACAAGTTCCGTCATCTCATTACTCACTTAACTTAGAAGGGTGTGCGGAGGAGAGTGCGCGCACACACGCACACACACACGTAGAGGACTTGCAAAACTAACATTCTCACTAGTTGCTATCTTAGTACAAAAAGCCACAATGATGTCACGGCTTTGTCCCTATTGGTCAGTCCGCCTTATGGTCAGCCAAATGATTAATTAGGATTACTCATTGTATTAAAACTGCATAAATCGAGAGTTCCCTAAACGATGAATAAACAAAGATAAAACAAAACAAAATAGCTATAACAAGAATCTAACATGGCTCAACCAATAGATTGGCTTACGTCAACGGAACAAGGGGAGAATGCCTTCATTGAATAGTAGAGAAAACTTTACAAGAATTCATACAACTTTTACCTGATAGCACGAACTCTTTCTTACGAGATCTCCAACGATAACTCCCTTCTTTCTTTCTTTTTATTCCCTTAGTTTTCCTTATGCATGGCTCCTTAGCAAAAGCTCACCAAATTAGGGTATATCTCTCCTAAACTTTTCCGAAGTAAGGAGCAATGCTAACCATCGAAAGACTTAATAAATCTAAGTCATATGCTGAAAACTACCCGAAAGCGCCCGAACAGATAATACTGATTTGGGGAAACAGAATACTGGTTCCTAGTGCGCACTAGCTACTGTAAAAACGGTTATGTCGGTTGGTCAAAGGTATACTGGTTACTGTAGCAATGCGAGCTTTTGCTCTTATTTTGAGCCCCTTTGTTGTCTTTAACTCCTCTCGAGCTTCTGCAATCATTTGATAATGCTCATCGCTCTCGGCGCCCGCCGCTCTCCTTTGTTGAACATGAGCCATACCACAACACATTGCACATTAGTTCAACTCTGATATGCAATTGCAATCCTTTCCTTCCATTTACTAACACCCAATTATTCAGAAGATAATGTGGCTATCTTCCAACCCAAAGTTGACCCTCAATCCCTTATAGATATAGAGCATTAAATGCAATTACACTGTTGTAACTCTATATTTAATCAGATCCAGTTAATCAACTTTCCAGTTTCCACTAGCAGGCAGCAAAGAAAACTAAGTTAGTGGGTTCCTCCTTGAGAATCCCATAAGGTCTCAACTACAGTCAACTTATCACTTCTGCATTACGACTTTTCAGCTGCAATACAACATGACTTATCATATCCTACAAGATGTTGGCGGTTGATATTAGGTTTGACGGTGACCATTTTTTCCCAAAATTCAATGCTTGATTGGGTACTATAAAGTGGAGGAACAAATAGCAATTGCATGAGAGTGTCAAACTGATTTGCAACAACTCCTAGCTGCTTGTGATGTTAGGCAAGAGATGTTTGATGATAAAACAGTCGACTGATTGTAACTATTAGGTAACCTAGTTATATGACCTTGTTATAGTGGGTTGCCCCAATTTACTGTCTCAACTAGATGGATTATTAAGCTTTGATTGCTATTTTTTTTTCTTTGGTTAGAGGCAACAACTAAACTGAATCTGCATTTGGGCTACGATAAAATATGGAGTTATTTGTATTTAACCACCACCCCCAATTACTAATGCCTAATCCTGCCCCCCCCCCCCCCCACCCCCCACCCCTTCCACACACACACACACACACCACCACTTTTAATTTTATTACTACTACCCCCCCCCCCCCCCCACCCAACCCCAACCCCATTTCTCAAGAGTTAGGCATTAGTAATGTGGGGAGGGGGGTTAAATACAAATAACTCTAAAATAAACTTCCGTAATCAGTTAGGTTACTGGAAACCTATATAACGATAATGAAAATATCTAATTTTGTTGAAGTGGATAACTTCTCTTCTTAAGAAAAGGTGATAAATCAGCTAAGCCTTGAGTTCTCCATCACTTCTCTCCCATCCTCCTAACTAATGCCAATGAAAATTTCGCTAGTTTATAAGAATTGGAAACTTCGTCTCCATCAGATCGAGAGTATTGTGAACAATGGCTAGATTGGATCTAGGCAGTCCAATTATCTGAATATCGATCCATAAAACATATGTATTTCTTCCTTCTAATTTACATATATTAGAAAATTTCTTGTTTTCATTCAAATCAAATCACCCTTCCTCCTCCTAGCAAAACTGACACGGGCAACAGATTGCAGGGATTCTTTTGTTAGTGACTTAGTGTCCTAATATCATATTTTATATGCTTGATAATAGAGAATATTCATTTGATGAGTATGTGATGATTAATAGTTTCAAAAAGATTCTAAGCTAAAAGTAATTTTGGTCGTACTTTTGACTGTCTAGCACTGAGTAGACAAACAAGGAAGTACGGACACTCCAAAAATCAAAACCATGGCGTCTTGTGTATTCGTGATTGTATCGGACACATATCAGACACGTCGTATAAACTCCAATTCGATAAGGATACACAAAAATTAGTGTCATGTGCGTGCCCAGATGTACATATAGTATCGTATTCGCGTCAATGCAACATAAGAGTACAAACTACAAAGCATTGTTTATTTTATATTTGCCCCCAACATGTTAACTTCAATGTCAGGGATATCTAACTATCATATAATACTTCGTAATACTCCCAACAGTCCAACCATCTTGCCATTATTTTGTAAACAATTGTCTTTAATTCACATTCAAATGGGATCTTTTATTTCCCATTTGACAGTGTATTTATAATATCTTATAGTTGTCTTGCTATAGGTTCAACTATATTCTGTTTACCTTTCTTTTTAACATGGCCATGACTTACATAACAATCTAACATCCGAAAGAAGAGAAATGAAGATTAACTTTGGGTTTTGTCTATGTTTCCGTATCGATTCCAGACAATACTGCGAACCTTGCTAGGAAGCACCACGATTTAACTGTTGGACACGTATACAACACGGTACAAACGCTCAAAGTACACCAGGACACGCCAGAAATTGAGCCGAGACCGTGTCGATTCCGTGTCGGTACTCTACTGGTACTGGATAAGCGCATAGGCAATTCCACTCTCACGTGGTTCGTTCATAAAAAAAATTAGTTAATTGTCATCAAAATCAAGCAACTCCATGCCCAATCTAAAGACTAATCAAATCAAACTAAAGAGGAATCGGAAGAAGAAGAAGAAGAAGAAGAAGAAGAAGAACCTTTCCATTCCTAGAGGGAGTCATCCGGAGCTCGCCGGAGTCGTAGATATGTAGACCGGTCTTGTGGATCCCGCTGAAGGTGTTGTATTCGTCGTGGAACAGAGTACGGTCGGCCTCCGCCTTGTCCTTCACCTTTCCCCGTGAACAAACGCACCCCATCTTTTCCTTCTTCCTCCTCCTTCTTGAAAGAAACGCTGACCCTAACCCTAAATTCCAACAAGGAGACTATGAACGCTGACCCTAACCCTAAATTCCAACAAGGAGACTATGTATGCACTTAAAATTCTTTCTTCCTGACGTCGTCGTCGACGCCTCTCGCTGTTGCGTATGCTTTGACTGACCAAATCAACTTCTCAGTATGAATGCGGAGTGGATGTTTTTTTTTTTTTTTTTTTTTGGGGTGGGGGGTTGGGTTCGGGTCGGGGGAGAGTGGGAATTGCCATAAATGCCACTCCACGCTCGCCCACATCCGTAGAAATTACGGTTGAGGTGCGGTTGTTGGGAGTGGCGGGATCTCCCTAGTCTGTAATGATTCTTGATATCACAGTGGGACCCACAAAAGTCGTCAATGAGAACGTTTGACCGTTTTATTATGTACCGTGGATCAGAGATAGAAATTCCCTCTTCCCGACCGACCGACCGACCGACCGACGGGAATCCAATAAAGATTAAAAAATGAGGTTGAAAATGGGAATTAAAAAAATTTCAGTTGAGTTCGGAGACGAATATGGATATAGTACTTTCCGTTCGAGTAAATTTTCGATTTCGATTACTTATATCCATATATTTTTGTTGTATATAAATATAGATTTTTATTTAGAATATGTTTTGTGGGGTTAACATTCAATCTTTATTATGTTGTATATAGAGTTCTATTTAGTACTTGTTTATTTTTTTATTAATATTCTATTTTTGTTGTATTGTATCATTTTTCTATCTAGTAGTATATTTGTTTTAAGTATATTTTTTTGAAATAAAAACAGTTTTTTAAGCTTATAATGTACACACAAAAATTGCTAACAAGGCAAGAGATGGGGACAGAAAAATTTGGCTCTGAAAGTGTTAACCGAACGGGCATGGAGACGGTGATGGAGAGTACATTGTTTAACGGGGACGGAGATGGAAATAAAAATTTAAACCCGAACGAAAATGGCGACGGGGATGGGGATTCAAATATTATTCGGGGACGGAAATGGGGGTATGGTCCCCGTCCTCAATCCGTCCCATTGCCATCCCTACCGTGGATGATATGTTTCACAATATAAGCTCCTTAGACTCCTTAATTCTTTTTTAATATACGGGTGGATAGAGTGTAAAAGTGGGATGTTCATTATGTATTGTATGTACATTTTTAGTTTCATTCCAGTCCACTTTGTCTTAATATGTACTCAAAATATTAATTTTTTTGTACTTTTTAACTTCGCACTACCTCGCCAAACCAAACAGTCCTTGAGTTGTTTTAGATGCTTTAAAGTGTGAAATTGTAAAGTAATAAATTTAAGGCTAAATTTTAACTTGATACTCTCTAAGTATTTAAGTTTTTCAACTTGATATCATAAACTTTAAAATAGACAACTTGATACCGCAAATATAAATGTACAACTTAATATCCTATTAATGCTAACATAAAATAATAAATGACCAAAATAACCCCATTCTTCCCCCCCCCCCTCCCTCCATTCTCTCCTTTGCAGCAGCCACGACGACGTCGACAACAGGGGGAGGGATGGGGGGGGGGGGGGTAGTGGCGCGGTGGGAGGGAGGGGGTAATTCAACGAAAAAGAAAATTTATGGATAACTTAACCCATGACTGACGGAGGATACCTAATTAAAAATATTCAATAGTTAATGGTGTCAAGTTGTCTAATTTTAAAGTTTGGGTTATCAAGTTAAAAAACTTGAATAGTTGAGGGCATCAAGCTGAAATTTAGTATAAATTTAAAGTTATGTTGTTTGGTTTGAAAGTATAACTTATTCTAAGATGTTGTAAATAAATAAGAGATATGGTAATTGCATTTCAAATGGGTAATCTTGCCCCCAACAACCCACCATGAACTACTTAACTAAGGCTTCAAACTATTAGAGAAAACAATGGGGAAAAAATAGTCAAATTATTTTGCATCTTAAAATAAATTTATATAAATTTAATAAAAAAAATTCATTCATGACTTTCCGTGTGTTTGTGCGCCACTGCTTAGTTTGTTCATTATTTGCCAGTTCGTTTGCATGTGTAGAATGCGCATGTTTGTGTAATTAGAGGTTTGTGTGACACTATTCCCTGACTTGATTTAGGTATAATTCATGTGACCAGTGCTAGACTGTCATGCCCTGGATAATTTGCTAGAACGTGTTCCTTCCCCGACTTCGTATCTGTGTTGATACACTTTATCGCACCGAGAGTGTTACTTGATATATATAGTGAGTTATCGTTCCACACACTCTTGCTACGTGATATATGTAATTATTTTCATGCACGGATCTGGTAGTTGGACAGTGACTTTAGTCGTGGTAGATAATATTGATTATTGTATCACACTTGGGTTAATCCATATTTAACTTACGAGTAACAATATGGATTCGTATCAAGAGTGCCCATACTTATAGTACGACATCTATGAATGAGTGTTCATGTGACCACGGCACGAGAGTCTAATTAACCTAGGTTAACTAGGCAACTCAACTTGTAGAGCATGGGTAAGAAATGGTATCTCAAGATCGTGCATGTCGTGTCACACCCCAGTCCCAAAATACGTAGGACTAGGAATATGTAGCAGGCCAGCCGTATGTATATGACAACTCCAATATGTTAAAAAAATTATAACACACACGTACGCTGTAATATGAATAAATAATTTAAAAGTGGAACATATATTGTCAACATAAGTCACAGGCATCTAACTCTCATCCACAAGCACAAGTAAAGGAATATCATAATAGATAGATAAATGTCTCAAGTATGAAGTATCAAAGAATAATAGTCGGGTGGAGACAAATCCATTATCCATCGACTATTTAAAAAACTAAAATGATAGAGGAGATCAAAACTCTAATATAAGATAAATCTCAAATAAAGAAACTGCAACTAAGATATCCATCAGCAATGAAGTAATCACTAGTACTAAGAAGGTAAGACCTCATCAACAAAGAATAAAGAGTCAGGTCCGGGTTCGAACTCCTATGGATAATCCCGCTCGTCTATACCTAGAAAGGGACCAGGTAGTCATAGTGACGTAACAAGATACATAAAAGCATGCCAATAAAGTACTAAAAATAAACATCCAAAGGGTCGCCTAACCGTTTATGTGAAATACACTTTTGAGAACAACTTTCCAATGCATATGCTATCTGGCTGAAAATGGGATTGCCGTAAATCTCTCGGAGAATCAGGGCCTACAAAGCGTAACGTCTTTCGATCGTCAGATGTCGCCTATAAATAATATAATATAAGGGTCATCTGACCGCGCATCACCGGCGGAGCGTACGTGTTACAAAAAAAAAAGTGTAAAGGAGCCCCATACGCTTACTCATTGTTCTCCCCACCCAATGATACTAACGTGTCACATCCATAACACGAAACACCTCTAGTACCTGCTAAGTCTGCTAAACAAGATATTTCTATTAGCAGTTATTCCTTATCCGTCGCACGACCTTTACGTATAGGTGGCTAGCCTAATACGCAAATCTGTGTCCTACATGAGACTCACAACTTGTGTAACAAATGTGTCACAGCCAATAAAATATAAGAATGCCTCAACATCATGGGGTGGTCCCGTAAAACTACGTCAACATGCATAATATAATAAAGAAAAAAAGATGACGCAATCGTAGTTTGCACCCAAGTCTTTCTTAGACGCGCAGTTTTATATATAGCAAAATAAAAGAAAATATACAAAAATATATATACAGCAAATGAATGTAACTAAACAGTACTATGGCAAGGTATACTTGCCTGGCAAGCAAGCTGTGAAATATAAGCGTCCAGACGTCAAGCACAACGAACCGAAAAGTAGGAGATCTGAAGGAACATCTTCGAATGCTGAAATAAATATCACAAACATCTCCGAAATCAGCGAGATAGTCAGAAAACTGCACCCTTTCGTCCAATTTTAAACACAGGAACAAAACGGTAATTCGGGCCAAAGTGGGGTCCACATATGGACCGCTTGCACCGAAATGCGTGTCATGGGTAAAGATCTCTAAGTTGGATAAATTATAGGTCAAAGCAATCATAAATGACGATACGAACTCAACGGTATATCCAATTTTGGATTCCGATGAGCCGATCACAAATTCGCCCGTCAAATCAAACCGTAGGGCCCACGAATAGGCGGCTAGGTCAACTGTCTCAGAATTGCGTAAAACTTGGTTCACAGGACCCGCGTGATACCATGAATCCAATGGCGCAAGTTTTGTCGCGTTCTGACGAGCGTGTACCAACTAATAGAGAATTTTGCAAAATGTCGATATGGAAAACTTTTTACGGATACAGATTAATTCCGACGTGCATACACGACCAAATCAACTTTCGCGAAAACCAACACGTCAAGAAATATCATATGCGCCTTTCGGTACAACTAGTACATGACGTGGTGGTCCGGTTTGTCGGAACGCACTCCGTATCGAAACTTTTCTAAGTTTTTGAAACAAGTTTTTCTTGATTTAAAATCAAAAAAATTGCAAAGAACTAATGTTCAAACATATGCAAATAATAGGTCGTTTCAATCCTGGTTATATTGACTTCGTGTCAGAAAAAGAAAATTGAATTTTGGTTGGGTCGATTGGAAGAAAATTGCCTTCCAAAATAGTATGTTGGTTTTGAAAACTGTTAATTCACATATATCTAAAACAGTAGTTTTTTGGAAAGTTTCGGATAAATTTATATCAGAAATATGGTGGTTTGAATAAAACTACATGAAGACATTATAAGTTGTTCATGTTATGGTTGAATCTAAACAACTGGATCGAAATTCGGTCGCATATATAGGAAAAAATTCAGCGAGAAAGATGGGTACATGGGGTTCGGTTCTTTACACGATTTACGCACGCGCGACTCCGATCAACGGTGGCATCGATTCAGCAGTGTCATGCGGCGGTTGTCAGTGAGTAAGGGAGGCGGTCGTCGACGTAGACGAGAGAAGATTAAGGTTAGGGTTTTCATAGGCTCTCTCTCTCTCTCTCTCTATATATATATATATATATATAGGGAGGGGATAGCTCTCGGAATCGCGGTTTGGTGGGCCGTGGTCTAATAAGAGGTGTGCGGGTGTTTGGTCTTTGCTGCTGCTATTGCTTGTTATTGTTGTAGTTTGGTGTGTTGTTGTGTTATGACTTCTTTTCTTTTCTTTTCTTTTCTTTTCCTTTCCTTTCCTTTCCTTTCCTTTCCTTTCTTTCTATTATATTATTATTATTATTATTTTATTTATTTATTTATTAGTTTTTTTCATAAAAACTATTATTTTAGATACTTTAAAATTTTAACGTCTAATATATTTATTTATCTACTATCAAACTACCCTCGTGTGTTGACAATATACATAACATAGTATTAATATTTTAATTATTAATTAGAAAATCTATGGTGATTACATGTCGAACCACCCTAAATTAGCTAGGAGTAAAGGCTGGCCACCACGGATACTGTATATCATCCGCACTAGTGGAGTGCAATATCTGACCTAATTATAGACCAAGCTAGTGCCTTTCCTATAGAAAGCCTAAAATTGTTACTGGTTGTTAATTAGCTCAGGGCCCTTGCGAGGGACTGGTGTACCATTTACTTATATTCTTGCTTGTATATCATTGGTTCTGCCAGCCCTGCTCGATTATGACACGACCTGAGGATACTCATATATTGTATTACTGGGATAACCTAGATATCACATATCAAGCCGTAATACATTATTTGCTATTTAAAATTACTTATAATATGTGCCTAGCCTGGAAAGTGGACTATATTGACATGGTGATTCAACCCATGTCCTTGTTTGGTTGTTGGTTTGCGTCGTCATGTTACGATAATCCATGGACTAAAGCTATTTTACTTCTCCTTTATTGTATCTTTGATTATTTATTATGCCTTCTGTTGAGTGAAATTAGGGACATAAACTGTTGTGGCACGATAGTTTAACACATGTCCTTGTTTGGTTGTTGGGTTGCGCTGTTGTGTTACGATAGGTTGTGGACTGAAACTACGACGCATAATTATTTTAGCTTGACCATAATCAAGGGACGCATTCTATATTGATGTGATATGTTACTCATGTCCTTCTTTTGTGGAAGGGCGTCGTATGCTGTCATGGATGGGACATATGCCATTGATTGTTGGCTCATGCATCTTATGCTGTGAAATTGATTTTGTTTCTTCATTTCGTACTTTCTTTGTGGTACTTGCTATTTGGGGCCTAACCCCACTGGTTTTGCATGGCCAGGTTTAGAGCTAGAACTTGCTATTTAGGGCCTAATCCAACTAGTTTTGCATGGTCAGGTTTAAAGTCAACACCTGATCTCACCCTCATTGATGGCACGCACCAGACGGATGGCTGCTGAGGGACACGAGTGGGTTCTTTTATTCACTGCTCGTCTTTTATAAAATTACATTCTTTTGAGCGTTTAGCCAACCGACACATGTTAGCCGACGGTCCGAAGGCCCAGCACATCCCGGCCCGAAGGCCCCACACATCGAGGCCCGTAGGCCCGCACCGGTACCTGCATCGTACTTGAACCACACATACGCTTCACCCATTACCAACTCACCACTTAATTCCCCTTTGGGGGAATTAAATGGCGCCCATGAGGCTCGAACCCGCAACCTCCTGGGTAATATACATCGATCTTAACCACTAGGTTGTTATGCCCCGATCTTCCGCAGGCTAAATCAGCCGTCCCCGCTAGGCGAGAATGACCACGCCAGCGCTCCCACGGAACGATCGCTTTGACCCATCCAGGCATGATGTCGCACGAGCGTGAACCGCGCCCGTGCAAGGCCATGGTTCATTGGCTGGCGGTAAGAAGTCTAAGCCTCAGAGTCGCACAGATTGTCCGAGTGCAGCAGAATTTATGAACGCATAGGCGATCGATAACAAGTTCACTGAGTCGACAATAGCGGAAGCATTGAATAACACAAGTTGAAGTAAAACTCTTTATTGATATAAACAAGTATTACAGGCGGCGCTTGGCCGAGATTATAATTCGCTCAGATCTCTCTCTCTGAAACAGTAAAAGCGTGCCAAGTGGCTACAATTGTGGAATAATTTGTACAGGTGATGTTCAGGCGATGTTCCAATATTATGTCTTGTATATGTGCTTCAGTTCCGGACACAACGCTCCAAGGCTTCGGAGTGGACTCCTGGCCTTGGCACGCACGAAGGAATTATCCGCACCGAACGAGGTTCTCCCGCACCCTGCAAACGATCTGGTAGATTATCAGTACATTGAATGCACTAGTGGGGAGGCTACTCGCCCGCTCGATAAAACCAAACACATAATATAGGTTCCGTGCACCAACTATTTGTTTGTGGTATTAAACGAAAGAACGAAGTGTATATAATACGAGGTTTGCACAAAACTCGCTTTTTTTGGTTTACAAACAAATTTGTACAATTTGATCCTATACGAGAATGTAGGAGTATAATTTATTTAATCTGGGTAGATGATTGCTATAGGTGTCTGATGTGCAGTCGATCACTTTAGCCTTTGGACTACACGATGGTGAAGAAGTGCCGTGGAAGACGGAAAGCAGCTTCGTAGGTGGCGAAAGAGGATGGATGCACGATGCCAATGTCGTCGATCGCTACTCTTTGCCTGAGCTCTGGACGCTTCTCTCTCTCTCTCTCAAAGACTCTTCGATCTCTCCTTAATCTCTAATATTTTGACCCGTGGTTCGATCTTCTTGGAGGTTCGACCTTGTTCGATCTTCTTTCAAAGTTTCGACCTTGTTCGATTTTTAAAGTCTCGACCTGTTCCTCTGTTGATAGAGGTCTCTATTTATAGAGTTTTGGTGACAGTGACCACTCAATCGGTGTAGAAACCGAGTAGTGGAAAGTACAGCACCCTTTTACACAATGGTTAAAATAACCAAAGCCTGCGTATAGATGACCTTTTGAATGAGCGTGTGACGCGGGTCCAACTAAGGGACAAAATGCGTATAATCGCTACGAAGATCACGGCGTAGAAGCCACGTAGGTAGGTATCCCCCGTGTATAAGAGGTTGGCGTAGAAGCCAATGTCTGTCACCATGGCGTATAAGCCAAGTAGGCATAGAAGCCGAGTAGGCGTAGAAGCCTGATGGCATAGAAGCCGAATAAGCACAGAAGGCCGAATGAGCATATAAGCCGAACGAGCATAGAAGCTGAATGGGCGTAGAAGCCGAGGTGATGTGGACGTCTTTAGTCGAAATCATGGCTCTTAAAGATATAATCAAATCTCTCGCATTAAATGCAGAGATCCGCCATCATCATTAATTGTCGAGGCGTGTTCCGAAGGCCTGCCATCGTTCTGAGCATTCGGTGCAGAGACGTGCCTCGAGCCCTGTACGAAGAGCAGCTTTTGACGTGGCAGTCTGTTTGTCTTCCGCGGAGCATAAACAGTTCACGTTTGCCTGTGTAAAATAAGGCAGCGTATCCCCTTGTATGCGTAAAAGCAGTCTCCGCTGAGGGGATGTCAGTAAACGACAGTTCGGTGATATTTAATCAAATTCTCTGCATTAAATGCAGAGATCCGCCATCATACTGTGGGGCGCGTCCCGAGTGGTCTGCCATCTTTCCAGCCGTCGTCTGGGTAGCCGTGCAACACTTTTTGTCAGGAGTCAGATGTCAGGTTCACTGCACGACTTGACAGGTTCATTTCGGGGAAGACGAAGCGTTCCTCGTACGCTTTAACGCTGCTATGAAAGCGGTTGAGTTTTACGCCATAGAGGCGATGAAGCACCCCGTCTACGCTGAAACGGCTGGACATACTGCATTTACGCGGATGGTCCCATCATATTTTATGCCGTGCTCAGCGGAAAAGCCTCGTTGCACTCTTGATGGCCTTGAGGTCCCCTGCTTACGCTGTTCTGCATCACCATGTTGCGTAGAGCTATCCAGCGTATTTTTTATGCTTCTACAAGACCCCCTTCAAAGCTTTTAAATTTCTTTGGAATTTGGAACGCTTTGAATGAAGCAAGAACTGCTCCTCGTAACTCGAAACATTTCTGAATGGAGCATTGAAACGGTCGATGCTGACTTTATGGCAGATTTATTGGGGACCGGTGTGACCTCTCTCGCCTAAAAAAGGCCGAGGAGTTTAACATGTTCTTTCCACATTCCTTTCGCCATACAAGGATGATCGCCGGAGTCCGTCGGGTCAATCTGAGGAAGAAGAAGACCATGTTCTTCCAGCATGTAAGGAGCCGAAAAAGACGGCGTCTTCGAGCAAGTCTCATCTGTAACGATGGATCATGGAAGGATATCATAGCCTCCCTTGCTCGGGATAATCAACAACTTTGTATAGTGATTCTTCGGGAGAGAAGAAGAATCATTTTCCACCATGGCGCTTGTAAGTGGCGCCTTCTCCCGTTACCTCCGGGGACGGGAGCAGACAAACTAGCTCCGTCCCGGCTCGAGCGGCGTTGGTCTGTAGGGAAGCAGATTTACCCTGCTTTCCTTCTGTTGGAGGATGGGTCTATGCCCATTTTTGTATCCTCCCGCCACTGATCATCTTCTTGGAAGAAGAGGAAGACCTTCACCAACGTTAGAACCTGTCAGAACAGCTTCTCGATGCGATCTTCAGACGATGATGGGGAAGCCCTTTGTAGACGGGGTTTCCCTCAGATGTAATCATGAAAATGAAGAAAAACCCTTGTAGATTAGATTTCCCTCATATGTGATCATGACTTTAATCTTTAATAACATCGTCTTGCTTCCGTGCATATGATCATCTTGCCATACGTTGCTGTGAAGTCTGAATATGTGTAGCTTCGACGCGTCTGATTCTTTACGCCAACTCTGTTTAGAAAGAGTGCTAGGTCCTGTCCTGTCTTTTACGCATAACTATAGATGCGTAGAAAGCCGCTTTAGCATTCGAGTGTTCGAACCGTCCTGCTGTTTTAGGAGTGAGGAACCGCGTAGAATTCTGAACTGCTGCTTCTGATGAACAGAATTTCTTTGTTCAGATATCATCTTCAAGAATGATTTCTCGAAAATCCCTTGGAACAGGGTCGAGAAATGTCTATCAAACTGAGTTACCATCTTGATAGATGAAATATTCAGACAGGAGTCTGGATGAACTTCGAATCGACCCATGAAGAAGAGTAGTTTTTCAATGTTGAACTCTGTATGCTTCGGGTACTTGGGATATCTTGAGGTCAAGAACGAGTATCCTCTGTGTGAACTCTTTACAATTGACCGCTTTTGAGGACCGTTCAGATGTACGCGTGATCTGGCCGACGTATCCTTCAGATGTACGAGAAATCGTGGAGCATGAAATCATTAGTTTGCAGCTTCTGAGCATAAACTAAACACCATCGAGTGTGAAATCATAGACTTGTAGTTCCTGAGCGTGAAGTCGTAGGTTTGTAGCCTCTCGAGCATAAAAGCTACTGAGCACAAAGGCATCTGGGCGTAAAACCCGACTTGTAGCCGTCGAACGTAAAGCCATAGATTCGTGGCTGTCGAGCGTAGAAAGCTCCTTTGCGTAGAACTGTAGATTTGTAGCTTCTGAAAAAAAAAAATTCCGAGCGTGAAGTCGCGGGTCTGTTGCTTCTGAGCGTAAACCAAGCGCCACCGAGCGTGAGATCATCGATTTGTTATCTGCTGGCATAAAGTCGTAGGATTGTGGCCTCTCGAGCATAAAAGCTACCGAGCACAAAGGCATCCGGGCGTAAAACCATAGACTTATAGCTTGCGAGCGTGAAACCGTAGATCTGTTGCTGTTGAGCGTAGAAAGCTCCTTAGCGTAAGAACTGCTGACCTGCTTTGCGCGAAAAACTTTTCGAATTTGCTGACTGTCCGTCTTCTCTGAATAATAGGCTGACGTAGGACCCAATCATAACCGAATATTTAATTAGGAGATTTTGTTCGGGGTCCGAGGAGTCCATCCGAACTCTATATATATTCCAAGTTTTCTGAGAGAAAAACTTTTCATCCGTCTTCTGCGAAAGAAAGCCTCCGACTGTTCGAGCTCTTCTCCGAGTCTTCAAAGTTTCCAGTAATGGCCTCTAAGCAATCCTCCTCCTCTAAGGGAAAGAAGATTGATTCCTCTTCTCGTTCTTCTGCCCAAGCAGGAGTGCCTTCGGTTGGACAGGGCGAACCCCATTCTGAGCTGAGCATCCCGCCGATGAGCATTGCACCCGGCCTGATAGGTAGAGCTTTTGGGACGAATGAGAACGACTGAAAAATCCTTTGCACACGTTAAACGTGACCGCGCTAGGTCGTCTTCTGTGCTGATAGCCTCTTTGAGGAAGATGATGCACGGAGACGTTTTATCTTTTACGCCCACATTTCTAATGTGTCAGCGTAAAAACTCAAGATTTTCGCAGTTGAGCGTAAAAAGCTTTGACTGCCGAAAACTTGGTGTATACTGTATAATTTTGAACTTTTACGCTTGTGGATGAAAATTTTGGCGTAATAGCTTGAACCTTGGTAGTCTGGCGTAAAGCACAGACAGTATACTGCCGACTTGAATTTTACGCTTCTGGATGACAATTCCGGCGTAAACGATCAAGTTTGTACAGTCTTGGCGTAGAGCTCAGACCGTTGCCTCTTGACATGTGCTCCAATATTTGTAACATCTAGTATAAAACTGACGTGTTTTTCTCGCACCCTTGCAGTTAACTTGGGCGAGTCTCCGCTAGCCGAGGTGATGGGTTCTGCCGCCGGGCTGCTGCACTCCAACTATCTGGAGGATCTGTCCCATGTGGTATTTCCTATCTCCGGACCCCAATATCCCAAAGGAAGGGAAATCTTGATATCGGCTCAGGGCGAGCGAACGCTGCTGAACATGATTAATGGAGAGCCTTTGACGTATGTAGACAGGGACCAGTATATAAAGCCGGCCTTTTTTTTCGGGGACATGATTGATAAGCAGTCCCAGACGAAGCCAAAGAAAGAACTCTGGGTTTTCCCTGCCGGGAAGTTGGTCTTGAGTCTGCCCAAGATGCCGAGAGATTATCCCATCTCGGCATTCTCCCATGCTACTCATCTCAGGAAGATGTCGTGGACGCTGACTCCCGATCTTCACGGTAGGCCGGGGAAGATCTTCTACCAGAAAGAATCTGGCCTATTTGTCAGCCGCCCTGTCACGACCCGCACCCGGATATTCGGGCACGAGTACGTGGGTACGTCCAGCCTACGCTGCAGTGTCGGCGGTAGTACGCTGTCTAGGTCATATTCACAGGTAATTTAAAATCTATCTCATCCACAAGAATAAATAGGCAAGGATAATAACAGAAAATAGGAATACTAAGATTTCATAAGACAAAATGTGATATACAAATTCATGATTTAATACAGAATCCAGAAGATAATCGGGGACAAACCCGAGTGTTATGCTGAAAGAAAATACTAGCTAACTGGCTAGCTACTCCTCAAAAGTAGTCTCCTGGGTAGGAACAGGCTCCTCAGAGGTATCATCTGCTACGTCACATGGGCCATGAAGGTGGGGGCATAGTCCTCATTGTCGCCTAATATGTCAACGGATCCAGTCAGGAAAGGAGCAAAGTACCAATACACAACAAAGCTTAAACTAAATATTTATGACAAGTAGAAAAGAACTGACTAAGTATCATGATAAGATATGCATAATAAGTAGTAAAATTAATTAAGGGTTGAGCACTAAAAATCAAGAATATAAGTAAAACAGGATTAATTGCTATAAACCAGGGACATGAGTAAAACAGGATTATAATGAAACAAGTAAATAAAACTGCAACACGACAACAGGAACTTCAACAAGACATCAGGAACTATGAGTGTGTGAAATGTGTGTTTAGAATACATAGTTGGCATGTAAGGGCTTATAAGGCTAATTCGGCCGTCATAGACGGCTATTAGACAGGAATAATCGAGATCAGACTGATGGTACAGTCGCGTACCAACAGCTATTAGACAGGAACAGGGGGAAGGGTAAACTACATGCCTCCTAGTATTCTCCCTTCCGACACGAAAAGCAAGACATAAAATCCAATATTCTAACACTACATGTAACATCAATGGTACTAGTAGAACAAGGAATTAATTATCACAATATAAAGATTAAACTTGAAGTGCAGGTACTTGCCTGATGTTTGGATCCAATTACAGTTCTATCCTCGGGGAATATTCTAGAAATATGTCCAGATGCTGAAATAAACATTACCATCATGCTCAGAAGATATCAATTAGCTAGAAATGCCTGTCCTTGAGTCCAATTTGGAGACAAGGGCAAAAACGGCAATTTCGGGTCAAAACGGGGTCCGCATGTGGGCCCGCTTTGCACCGAAAAATGTGTCAAGATCAAAGGTCTCCAAATTCACCAAACTTAGTGTCAACAGGTCAGGAACGATGATACGAACCCAACAAAACTTCCAGAATTGGATTTCGATGAGCCGATCACAAAATCGTCCGTCGAGCGAGGCTTGTGGGGCCCACGACACGTGATTTCGTAAACGTTCTCAGAATTGAACCAAACTTGGGTCACAGGACCAGCGTATCGCTACGAGTCCGATGGCGTAAGTTTCGTTTCGATCCGACATGTATACAGAAAGTTAAGGCTTGATTCAGAAAAGGCGGATACGGGACGGTGTCCGCAGATACGCGTTGATCCCGGTGTGCACGCACACCCGAATCGACTTTCGTGAAATCCCACACGTCCGTATCAACGACGCGCACGTATCTGTGAAGACCGCGCGCGACCAAGTCATCCCGTTTGGCGGGGCGTATCCAGTTTCGGGGTGAATCGGGTCATTATTTTTCCTGTTTTTGGATCGCGGTGTGCGATCACCACAGGACGCGATGCCCCGAGAGGTTTATCCGGGCACCGAGAGGGTCATACAGGCTTCGTAACGCAATTTACGGAATTAAAAACGGGGCAGCGAGGAGAAAATTATACGTACCTGAACAGGGTTAGAAAACCCGAAGAATCCCGTGTCCGACACGTGTCCGACACAATTGGGAAGAATTAGGGCTAGGGTTAGGGTTTGCTTGGCCTGAGGCGGGCGGCACGACGGCTGGGGAGGCTGGCCGGAGGGGACTGGGGCGGCTGCGCGGCAAGACGGGGACGGCGTCGCCGGGGACGGCTCTGGCTGGGGCTGAGGCGGCCGGAGCGGGGAAGAAGGAGGAGAGGGCCTGGGCTGGGGTTTGGGTTTGGGTGCGGGTCTGGTTCGGGTGGACCCGACCCGACCCGTTAAGGCGGGCGGGCCGAGCGGGGTTGGGCCGGGGTTCTGTGGGCTGGGCCGGGCTGAGAATAAAAGATAAATAACTAAATAAATATTAAATAAATAAATAAATAAATAAATAAATAAATGTTTTTAGGTAATTAAAAATAGGTTCGGGGTCCAATAAATTCCAAAAAAATTATCCTAAGTCCAGTTTTTTATTTTACACCCAAAAATATTATTTTCATAATATTTTAATATTATTTATTATCAATTAAAAATCATTTAATAATTAAAACCCTGATTTTAATTACAGAAAAATTCTCAGAAAATTCCAGAAAATTATGAAAAATTCTAATTTAAAAATTCTTGCCAAATCAGGGGGTTTACACGCCCTTCCGGTCATGTAATGTCGTTCAGGGGATTGTACGTGTTATGACCCGCACCCGAATATTCGGGCACGAGTACGTGGGTACGTCCAGCCTACGCCCCAGTGTCGGCGGTAGTACGCTGTCTAGGTCATATTCACAGTTAAATAAAATCTAGCTCATTCACAATAATTAAATAGACAAGAATAAAAATAGGAATGCTAAAATTTCATAATCAAAATGTGACAACCAGATCCATAGTTTATTACAGAACCAAAAATTTAAATCGGGGACAAACCCGATTACTAGGATGAAAGAAAATAATAACTAACTGCTAACTACTCCTCAGAAGTAGTCTCCTGGGTGGGAATCGGCTCCTTAAAAGTGTCACCTGCTACCTCATAGGGACCATAATAGGTGGGGGCATAGTCCTCATCATCGCCTAATATCAACGGATCCAGTCAGGAAAGGAGCAAAGTACCAATACACAACAAGATCAAACTAAATATTTATGACAAGTAGGAAAAAACTGACTAAACAATCACGATAAGAATATGCACAATAAGTAGTGAAATTAACTAAGAATTAAGCACTAAAAATCAGGAAATATAAGTAAAACAGGATTTATTGCTATAAACCAGGGACATGAGTAAAACAGGAATATAATGAGACAGGAAAATGGAACTACAACAAGACAAGAAACTATGTGTGTGTAATTGTATATTTAGAATACATAGTTGGCATGTAGGGGCTTATAAGGCTAATTCAGAAAAGGCGGATACAGGGCGGTGTCCGCGGATACGCGTTGATCCCGGTGTGCACGTACACCCGAATCGACTTCTGCGAAATCCCCCACGTCTGTATCAACGACGCGCACGTATCTGTGAAGACCGCGCGCGACCAAGTCGTCCCGTTTGGCGGGGCGTACCCAGTTTTGGGGTGAATCGGGTCGTTATTTTTTCTGTTTTTGGATCGCGGTGTGCGATCACCACAGGACGCGATACCCCGAGCGGTTTGTCCGGACACCGAGAGGGTCATACAGGCTTCGCAATGCAATTTACGGAATTGAAAACGGGGCAGCGAGGGGAAAATTACACGTACCTGAACAGGGTCGAGAAATTAGGATTTTTCGTGTCCGTGTCGTGTCCGACACGTGTCGACACAGGAAAGAATTAGGGCTAGGGTTAGGCTTCTGGAAGCTGCCGACGGCCGGAGGATCGCCGGAGAGGCCGGGGGCGGGCCGAGCTTCGCCGGTGGCGGCTCGCAGAGGCGGTCGGCTACGCGGTGGAGTGCTGGGAGGCGGCGGAGTCGACCGGAGCTGCGGCTCGAGGGGTCTGGGGAGAATGAGGAGGAAGGAGAAGGGGAGGCCGGGCTGCGGTGGAGTGGGGCTGGGCGCGGTGAGGAGGGGAACGGCGGCGGCGGAGCTAGGGTTCAGGCGGGGGAGCTGGGGATGGCCGGAGTCGAGGGGGTCTGTCACGCCCCAGTCCCAAAATACCGTGGGACCAGACACGTGGCAATGGCCAGCAGTACGCACCGATGGACCAACTCAATATAATGGATCCATCAGGGCATACTTAAGCTGTAAAATGAGTCTACGACAATCAAGGCACAACTAATCTCATCCACACAAGATAATAAATATGATCCACAGAATAAATAAGGAATGTAAATCATCATCTAGTCTCACAAAGTACTCCGGGGAACAACCCGATAAATATCTAGTACAATGGTTCAAATGACCAGAATATAAAAGACTGGAAGAAATACTAAAAGCTGAGCATAAACATGGATGCTCAAGAGAAGTCTTCAGCTAAGACCTCATCCTCGGATGGTGGTACAGCTCCTGGATCAGCTCCTGCTCCGGTCCCGTAAACCTCGGGATAAACCACGTCTGCAAAATCTGGGGACAAAAATCCGGATCCAGGTCCTCAGGGGACATAGCAAGGTACAAGAAAGCTCATGCCAATAAATAAATAAACAGTGCAGCAAATAAATAACTAAATAAAACAATGGGGTAAATATGTAACCATCTAAGTGAAATGCAAGTGAGAGCAGCACGAATACTCAGGCTGAGACCACTACAAGCTCTGTGTCTGGGAGCCGGGTAGCAGCAATAACTATGTGTTTACTATGTGTTTACTATGATTTATATATATATAACCAGCCTGTAGCCTGTGTGTCTCTCCCCACCCAATGTAACCACGCATATCATGTCCATAACGTCTCATGTCCATGTCACGCGCGATCATAGCTAAATGCAACAAGTCATAATATATATAGAATATAAAATCTATGTCAAGTCATGTATCCTATACAGAATCACCACGAATATCTCGGGAAAATCCTGTCTCATGAATAGTGTCAAGTGTCCTGGGTCATAGGGTACTTGATAAGACAAGTACGAGAATATAAAGTGTCACGTATATCCATATCTAAATGACCGTACCCAACCCTGCGTACAGTGTTGGCACCCGACTGATAATCGGACGCTAAGTACGTCACACGGTCCTAGGTTGAGCATGCACAGTAATATATATATAGCAAGGAAAATAGATAACTAAGCTGCAGAGTTTGGCAAGGTACACTTGCCTGATGGTTGAATATCAACTGTCGTCCTGGTATCGGTGGATCCGGTAGGGACTACTCCAAAAGCTGTAATAAACATCACCAACAGTCTCAGAAGATGTCAAATAGTTGGAAATGCCTGTCCTTACGTCCAATTTGGACACAGGGGCAAAAAGGTCATTTTCGGGCCAAAGCGGATTCCACATGTGGGCCCACTTTGCACCGAAAAGTGTGCCGAGGGTAACAGTCTCTAAATGGGACAAACTATGGGTCAAACAACTCTAAATGTCAATACGATCCCAACGGTATGTCCAAATTTGGATTCCGATGAGCCGAACATAATTTGGTCCAAAAAGTCAACTGTGGGGCCCGCCAATTGGCGATCTGGTCAACCGTCTCAGAAATGCGTGAAAATTGGGTCACAGGACCAGCGTGTTACCACGAGTCCGGTGGCACAAGTTTCGTCGTAATCTGACAAGCGTGCACAAAATACTCGCGAGTTCCACAAAAGTGGCAACACGGAATGTGTTCGCGGATACGGCCTGATTCCGGCGCGCACATGCGTCCAAATCAGTCCCCACGAATTTTCACGTGTCCGATTATGCTGCGTGCACCATTCGGTACACTTGGCACACGGCGGGGCGGTCCCGTTTGGCGGGGCGCGCTCCGATCCCACTTTTAGAAAACCGGAAAAAGTGGGTGCGCGCAGTTTTGTGACGACTACAATTTTGTCCATAGCAACTAATAGCACAAAGTTATTATACAAAAAATAAACTAGGTCATGTAATCTACAGGTATCAAAAAGAATCATCGAATTCGGATCTCTGTGGTGGGAGATACGAACTCGGCAATATGGGTGGTCATTGTAGAATTCTGCGATTGCAGAATTCTGTCTGCTCGCCCCGACTTGGGCGCTGTTTTTCACCTAGGGGCACACGTTTTCCGAGGTTGATTATAAAACAAATATTGGAGAGGGTTGAGGGAAGATCATACCTATGAAAACGGATCTGCGTTTGGTCGAGCGAGTCAACAGAAAATTACGCCGGAGCGAAGGTGCCTCGAGTGGGAGACTGCAGTTCACGATGTCGGCGTCGACGGGATGGTTGGATGGCTTGGGGAGGCTTCTCTGGCTACGGTGACGGCTCTAGATGGGAAGGGGAAGTCTGGAGTTTAGGTTAGGGTTTTGGAGAGCTATTCATATATATATATATATATATGTTATATATATTAGAAGAGGGAGATAGGAAGAAGCGGGTTGAAGGGTCATGCGGCCGCTGAAGCAAAGGAATCCACGGATTTGCTAACGCCTATGGGCTTCTCAGCACTTGCTGAGAAGTTAGAATTCAACTGAATGTTATTATTACTATTATATTACTATAAGTATATTACTATAAGTATATTACTATTATTATATTCTATTAACTTTTCTTTTCCTTTCTTTCTTTAATTAAAATATATATACATATATATTTGTTTATATATATATATATATATATATATATATATATATATATATATATATATATATATATATTTTCACACATAAAAAAATTTAGGATAGGGTATTGCACATCGTTAGGCTAGCAACTGCTCAAGGGATCTCCTACATGGAATAAATTCCGAAAAATTCCTGATGGTCCCCCAAGTCCTCTAAGTGCCCGAACACCTAACATAAAAATTATTAAAAATCTATTTCTCCTATTTGGATATAATTACTACAATTTAATTAATAATTAATATATAAAGGATATATAAGATTTTCTGGGAAGGGGGTTTTACATTCTACCCAACTTATAAAAATTTCGTCCTCGAAATTAAAATTAAGTCACGATAGAATGCAATGATGGTATAATATTTGCATTGTTTAAAATGCAAGACTAGGTTTAAAGGGGTGGGCGATGTTGCACGTCGCACATCCCGAAGAAAAATCATGAAAATCCATATGAGCGAAAAATAGGTTTCTTCATGTGTCATGTCCAATGGTGTGGACACATAAATGCTCTTTTGCATAAAAGCGTCCAACAATTGAAAAATTGCACAAAGATGAGAATTGGATGATGGGCATGTCTAGGACAAGGGTGTGAAATTCGTAGGAAGGCAGTGACTGGTGACTTGCTCCATTTATCGAAGCAATGGTAAGGTGCGTCAAGTGATATCATGTTGTAAAACTAAATAAAAATACCGTGTTCTATTTCTAACTGGACTCAGCTAACCTTAGTCTCACTAACTCAGCCAAGTAGGTCAAATTTTGGGTGAGGGGTTCACAATCTGCCGAACTTAAAATAATATCGTCCTCAAAATTGAAATAAGGCAGAATCGGTTAATCCTTTATATACAATAAGGCAAGTCAGTCGCAATCTTCTTGCGATAACTAAAATCCTAATCATATCCATTGCAATCACTTCTAGGTTAAGATGTCCACTGCTCCAATCAAAATTTTAATTCTTAATTCAATTCACCAAATTGAAAAATAATTTAAATGCAGTCCACCAATATTCAAGTCTGAAATTCTATATTTATCCTCTAAATTCGAATTGGTGATTCTACCTTCATTGTTCAAAAATTTAACTCTTGCACTTAAGGTATAAATATTGGGTCCTCAATATCAATTCATTGATCCTCATCATCTTAGTCATCCTTCTAACTTTCTCAAAATTACAATGGCTTGAACCTCTCCCAATCTAATCTTACTCGGAAAGAAATTCCTCCCGAGTTGACAATGCACTACTACCCAACTTAGAATTTACACATATATTATCTAAGACTACTCATCTAATAAATCTATGCCCCAACTCATTTAATCATGTTATTGAATCCTCAAGTCTTTAACACTACACATATAACCTATGATATTCCCTTAATCCTATATAGAAGGTCATCAATAATGCGACCGGCCTGTGGGGTGTATCTAGTACTGTCTATATATCAAACTTATACCCAGCACGAGGTTTCGTCATTCCGAAATAAGGGAAGACGAAGATCAATAATAAAGAGTTCAAGGGTGAGGTAATAGAATAGAAGTATCGGGATCAAGGCGTTTAAGAATTCAAATGGAAATGGTCAAGTTGTTGTGGATTGAAATCCTATTCTGGTAAACCTTTGTTCGCATGCTCGTATTAGTACAGTTACGTAACCGATACGATATGCTCAGACATACCTAGAGGGCAAGTATACTAGTCAACTATATCTCAATCCACGTAAAGTAGTCGTGCGAAGAGCGAACCAAAATGCACTAAGGTTGATCAGACCGTAATACACTGATTCTGAATAGACAATTGTATTAATGTACCAGTCCACTAATACATATGTCATGAACAAGCTCGATAAAGAATAAGCTTGCAAAACTAGGCTATAGAATAGCATCATAAGTCAAGTACAACAAATTTAAGTACGCTAGATGATGATGAAAGGAGGTACAAATTATTCAAGTTCATAAAACAAAACAAACAAGCAACCATAATAATAACAGACTCTCCAATCTCTACAGTCATCATACAACTTCCTTGTCCAAGTCGCTAGTCGACCAGTTAGGGGCAAGGACCTCTAAATTCTACAGTCTGAATTAAACACTATCTTCTAATACAAGTCTAAAGTTGTGTCATCCTAGTTCACTTCATCAATGGGTCAATAGGGCTAGTTGGTACTATGTTGTGAGGCATACTACCCAACTTATAAAAGAATTAAACTAATACCGTGACCGTCTTAAGAGGATCCTACAAATAACCTTGCACATATAAATAAAACAGAAACTCTTATTAGGGTATATGAGGAAGGATCTTGATACTTATTAGGGTCTCCTATTGCATTATATAGGTAAGGGTCACCTTAAGTCTTAGTCATAGCACTTACAAGCAAGTGTCGATGGTAAGGATGGAAGAGTTACTGGCCGTCAAGGAGGAAGGGTCTAACTTGTATCGAGGTGAGGGTACAAATTTTATGATTTAAAAATTAAGGGTTAATCAATGGTCACAATCTACAAAACAACTTAAACTTATCAAGTTCTAACTACCAAGCATAAAGATTTCACACTCAAGGCTACAACTATAAGCCTAGCAAACTATGAGCCTTTAACCAAGAATAAAATTACTTGGCCTACTATCCGAAGTGTCAGATGGCGCGAGTTGAAAGATGAAGAGAAGAAACGTAATTAGCCGTCGCAAAATAGCGAGCGCTATGGTCGCAGGGAAACAATATAAAATAAAGATAGAGGGCTCTAGATAACATCATGGTTCTCTAAGGGGAGTGGGGTGTTGGTTGCTATGTTCGGGGTATGATCAAGGGAGAAGTGTTGATTACATTCCTCTAGGCTTCCTAGGGTGCTGTCTACTAATAACAAGACAATGATATAAGTTTATAGTTCCAATATCATCTAACTATGAAGGTTAGGTTTAGTCCAAACATTAAGTTTTTGTTTTCTATGGGTTCCTCCATGCTAGGGGCAAACATTATGGTAAAACTTCTAACTATCTCTAGTAGTGTCTATACTACTCAAGTCTTCTTAATACATCCGGGTAATGGTAAACCAATTATAGGGATAAGGGATTCTAGGGTTCACTAGATATTCTAAACTTAGTGGTGTATCTATAATCTCGTTGTATTCTTAATAGGTGTGCTACCCTAATTATTATCCTAATAACAGGGGTTCCTATATTCTAGCAGAAGTCTATACTCAAAGAACTATTAAGGAAGTACAGGAATCAAGCGGGATGTAATTGTTCAAATAGAACAGATGGGAGGAAGATGAATCATAGTCAATTATGGATGAGATCCTATACTCTAGTCCTAAGCGCAGGCTGGTCCAGTCCCTAAGTTGAAACCGAACTATTTAGTCGTAGACCTGTATGGGCCACCACAAAAACCATGTCACGCCCCAGTCCCAAAATACCGTGGGACCAAACACGTGGCAATGGCCAGCAGTACGCACCGATGGACCAACTCAATATAATGGATCCATCAGGGCATACTTAAGCTGCAAAACGAGTCTACGACAATCAAGGCACAACTAATCTCATCCACACAAGATAATAAATATGATCCACAGAATAAATAAGGAATGTAAATCATCATCTAGTCTCACAAAGTACTTCGGGGAACAACCCGATAAATATCTAGTACAATGGTTCAAATGACCAGAATATAAAAGACTGGAAGAAATACTAAAAGCTGAGCATAAACATGGATGCTCAAGAGAAGTCTTCAGCTAAGACCTCATCCTCGGATGGTGGTACAGCTCCTGGATCAGCTCCTGCTCCGGTCCCGTAAACCTCGGGATAAACTACGTCTGCAAAATCTGGGGACAAAAATCCGGATCCAGGTCCTCAGGGGACATAGCAAGGTACAAGAAAGCTCATGTCAATAAATAAATAAACAGTGCAGCAAATAAATAACTAAATGAAACAATGGGGTAAATATGTAACCATCTAAGTGAAATACAAGTGAGAGCAGCACGAATACTCAGGCTGAGACCACTACAAGCTCTGTGTCTGGGAGCCGGTAGCAGCAATAACTATGTGTTTACTATGTGTTTACTATAATTTATATATATATAATCAGCCTGTAGCCTGTGTGTCTCTCCCCACCCAATATAACCACGCATATCATGTCCATAACGTCTCATGTCCATGTCACGCGCGATCATAGCTAAATGCAACAAGTCATAATATATATAGAATATAAAATCTATGTCAAGTCATGTATCCTATACAGAATCACCACGAATATCTCGGGAAAATCCTGTCTCATGAATAGTGTCAAGTGTCCTGGGTCATAGGGTACTTGATAAGACAAGTACGAGAATATAAAGTGTCACGTATATCCATATCTAAATGACCGTACCCAACCCTGCGTACAGTGTTGGCACCCGACTGATAATCGGACGCTAAGTACGTCACACGGTCCTAGGTTGAGCATGCACAGTAATATATATATAGCAAGGAAAATAGATAACTAAGCTGCAGAGTTTGGCAAGGTACACTTGCCTGATGGTTGAATATCAACTGTCGTCCTGGTATCGGTGGATCCGGTAGGGACTACTCCAAAAGCTGTAATAAACATCACCAACAGTCTCAGAAGATGTCAAATAGTTGGAAATGCCTGTTCTTACGTCCAATTTGGACACAGGGGCAAAAAGGTCATTTTCGGGCCAAAGTGGGTTCCACATGTGGGCCCACTTTGCACCGAAAAGTGTGCCGAGGGTAACAGTCTCTAAATGGGATAAACTATGGGTCAAACAACTCTAAATGTCAATACGATCCCAACGGTATGTCCAAATTTGGATTCCGATGAGCCGAACATAATTTGGTCCAAAAAGTCAACTGTGGGGCCCGCCAATTGGCGATCTGGTCAACCGTCTCAGAAATGCGTGAAAATTGGGTCACAGGACCAGCGTGTTACCACGAGTCCAGTGGCGCAAGTTTCGTCGTAATCTGACAAGCGTGCACAAAATACTCGCGAGTTCCACAAAAGTGGCGACACGGAATGTGTTCGCGGATACGGCCTGATTCCGGCGCGCACATGCGTCCAAATCAGTCCCCACGAATTTTCACGTGTCCGATTATGCTGCGTGCACCATTCGGTACACTTGGCACACGGCGGGGCGGTCCCGTTTGGCGGGGCGCGCTCCGATCCCACTTTTAGAAAACCGGAAAAAGTGGGTGCGCGCAGTTTTGTGACGACTACAATTTTGTCCACAGCAACTAATAGCACAAAGTTATTATACAGAAAATAAACTAGGTCATGTAATCTACAGGTATCAAAAAGAATCATCGAATTCGGATCTCTGTGGTGGGAGATACGAACTCGGCAATATGGGTGGTCATTGTGGAATTCTGCGATTGCAGAATTCTGTCTGCTCGCCCCGACTTGGGCGCTATTTTTCACCTAGGGGCACACGTTTTCCGAGGTTAACTATAAAATAAATATTGGAGAGGGTTGAGGGAAGATCATACCTATGAAAACGGATCTGCGTTTGGTCGAGCGAGTCAACGGGAAATTACGCCGGAGCGAAGGTGCCTCGAGTGGGAGACTGCAGTTCGCAATGTCGGCGTCGACGGGATGGTTGGATGGCTTGGGGAGGTTTCTCTGGCTGCGGTGACGGCTCTAGATGGGAAGGGGAAGTCTGGAGTTTAGGTTAGGGTTTTGGAGAGCTATTCATATATATATATATATATATGTTATATATATTAGAAGAGGGAGATAGGAAGAAGCGGGTTGAAGGGTCATGCGGCCGCTGAAGCAAAGGAATCCACGGATTTGCTAACGCCTATGGGCTTCTCAGCACTTGCTGAGAAGTTAGAATTCAACTGAATGTTATTATTACTATTATATTACTATAAGTATATTACTATAAGTATATTACTATTATTATATTCTATTAACTTTTCTTTTCCTTTCTTTCTTTAATTAAAATATATATACATATATATTTGTTTATATATATATATATATATATATATATATATATATATATATATATATATATTCACACATAAAAAAATTTAGGATAGGGTATTGCACATCGTTAGGCTAGCAACTGCTCAAGGGATCTCCTACATGGAATAAATTCTGAAAAATTCCTGATGGTCCCCCAAGTCCTCTAAGTGCCCGAACACCTAACATAAAAATTATTAAAAATCTATTTCTCCTATTTGGACATAATTACTACAATTTAATTAATAATTAATATATAAAGGATATATATGATTTTCTGGGAAGGGGGTTTTACAGGGTCTGGGGTATTTATAGGGCGGAGAGGGGGTCTGGGTGGCCGGAGATGGCGGAGGGAGAGGGGGACGTGGCGTCGAGGCCAGGCGGAGCGGGGTCGTGGCGCCGAGTAGAGCGGGGGACAGGGTCGTGGGGGAGGCGGTTGATGCGGGTCGGGTCCGAACGGGTTCGGGTCTGTCACTACCACATTTCGAAAATAGGGGTAATTTCGGCTTTTTACAATATTTAATATTATTGTAGTTATAATTAATTAATTGCATGATAGCGTATTTGATTTAAATAATTTTGTGCGATGTGTAATTAAATATATAATTATATGCAGTGTTAATTATTTTATTTTAGCTAGCAGACTAGACCTAGAAGCCCAGTAGACGAACCCCTGTCCAAATTATAGAATTCTGGATTTTATTATTTTATTTAGAATTTGATAATTGGAGATTGTAATTAATTACCGTATTTTATTTAATATTTTGCGCAATTGCCTTTGCTTCGATATTTGGAGCACTATCCAGACTTTTATCTTCCAACAAATTTCACAATCTTGCCCTAGACGTGCCCGCCTTCAATTCTGCTATTTTTTGCAACTCATAATTATGCTCTCTGTGCATTACTCCTAGCCGCACAAAAATCGTCGCGGACGTTTATTTTAAAATTCCTATTTTGTATCGTTGTGCGTTCCAATCGAAAATTGGAGGCCATCTTGACCTATTTTTTGTACGGCCCAAATTAGGATAATATTCTGTTCTGAGTCTTCTTCAATATTGGTATTGATGACCTGACCTGATTTTGGCTCCATGTACTCATGATTAATTGTTAAACACAACTTGCATTTATTTCTATTTAAATTGAGGATACCATTTTATCTGATTCTAAAATCCCAATTTAATTCCAGTGCCCTGCTGATTGAGCCCATACCGATCTTACAGCGTCCCCTGACCCTACAAAACACCGAACCCCGAATCGCCCGCCAAATTTTTGTCATTTTATGTGTTTGTGCAATTTCCCAAATTTAAGGGGGTTAAATTGCAAATTGGCATTTTTGTGCCAACACCCAATTATTTAAACCAATGAGGAATCCTTAATATTTTAATTAAACCTCACCCTAAATCCCCCATAAATTATTTCCCTCATGTTCAATCTGGACCACTCAATTAAGAGGGTCAATCACAACCCTCCATCAAAATCCCCCCATCCCTATTTAATGTCTTGTCCCATCATAAGCCCTAATCCCTAGGCAACCTAGAAAACACCACCTCCTCACAAGCCTCCTTCCTCTCTCATACGTATGTATATTTTTCTTCTTCCCTTTCCTTTCTTCTTCTCCTTCTTCCTTCCTTCTTCTTCTTTATTGCTTTTCTTTCTTCTTTCTTTGAAAATTTAAATTTCAAAGGGGGGAAAATCTGGAAGCTACTGTTCAGCGGCCGACCTTCCGTGCTCCGGCGAGCGGCCACTGCATCCGGCTGTGCTCCTCCCTTCACCGGCGGCCAACCCAGGCCAACTGCTGCTCCTCTCTGCGGTGAGACCCGGCCCCCTGCTCACCTCCCTCCGGCGTTCAGCCGCTGCAGTCCGGCGGCTCCCCCTCACATACTCCGGCCGGCCTGTTCAGCCCAACTCCGGCACTGCCGCTGCTCCTCCCTACAGCCGGCCATCAGTCCGGCTGTCCTCCCCGACTCCCCCTTCTTCTCCATCCACCACCTCCACCACCATCTTCAACCCGGCGGCCCTCGGTGCACCCCGACTTCCCGTAGCAATGTCCGGCGGTCGCTGCACCCAGCCACTGCCCCGCTGACTGCTCCAGTCCGACTGCGGCCTGCTACCACCACAACTCCCATCGCCACCATCAGTCCCCGGTCGAGCTCCCTCCGGCCATCTTCCGGCCAAGCCCGTCGAGCCACCTCTGTAAGCTTTCTCCTCCCTCCTTTAATAGATTGGTTATGAATTCCTATGTATTAATACATAAATAAATTCATGTATATACATGTGTATATGAATGTACATTGTTCTATTTCCAAATAGTATATATGTATCATATATGTGTATATACTTTAGGGTGTATATGTATATACTAGTATATGTATTTGTATATAATAATTAATGTATAGTTAATGTATATATAATTAATGTAAGGTATTTGTATGTATTTAAATAAATGGTATAAATATGTATTTAATTTAATGTTTAGTAGTATATGTATTAGTGTATATTATTTCTTTTGTTAATATTTAATTGTATATGTATAGTGTATATCTAATTAGTATATTTTAATATATATGTGTATATGTATATGTATAATTAATTCATATGCCTATGTATAAAGCTAATTAATGGGTAAAAATATTATTTTGGTAAAATGTAGGTATGTGTGTAGGTATTTAATGTATACTAGGTATAATTTTTTAATTAATGTTTTAGTATCTGTAATTGTTAAATTTAATGATGGTAATTATATATATATATTTTGTATAAGTAATTAGTATATTCTTAATGTATATTTTGTATAAGCATTAGTATATTCTTAATATAAATTGGTATGTACATGCATACATATATATATATAGTATAAACTCTATGGGTGTATTAGTCTTAGTATATTTTAATAAAGATGTTAACAATAGATATATTGTAAATTGTATTTTGGCATATATATGGTACATAATTGTTCAACTAATATATATATATATATTATACATGAATTAAACGGTATATATATATATTGTATATGTGGTGATTTTGGTGCAAGTATGTATATAGTATAATTATTATTTTGGTATACAAATATATATGTGTATATATATTTTGTATGGGTATATATTTAATAAAAACGTATTTTGGTATAAATGAACAAGTATGTAAATAACCGTATTTTGGTATCAATGTATATATGTAGAGTTATATTTTCATATTGGTATATATATTTTTGTATAAAACCTTAGCATATTTTAATATATATATACATATATTTTGTATATGTATTTAATTTGATATGTATATTGTAAGTACATATGTTAATTAAGATGTGTATAATTATGTATCTAGCTATTAGGTGACCAGTATCCTACCTAGAGTAGTCCCAAATTCTGTATTTCTTCTGTGTGTTAGGGTAGTATCTGATGCAAGTGGTAATTGTGATATGTTTATAGGACTGTTGGTTCACCCAGGGAATACTCTGGAACAGGACACCAATAAATACCAGCTAAGGACCAAGGCAAGTACATTCTCTGATAATTTCCAATTCTTTGATAATTTCTATAAATTCAACAATCATGAAATGTTACATCTGAATCTTTGACACTGTGCTACACGGACTAGTATAGCTTGGATCTGCAGTCATGAGATGTTACCTTGATTATCGTATTGACATTGTACACGACATGTATATTAGACATCGTACATGATAGACTTGACTTGCTCGTGTATCGTGACGTGTCATGGTTGGATCCACAGTACTAGTTGGGGGCGGGGAAGTAGTTAGTAAAAAATGTGATCATAACCTCTTATTGTAGTATAGAAAATTGTAAGTGTTAATCATGCTCTTCACCCATGATTAGCCAGGCCCTATAGCTATCGTACATGTTCCCAAGCCGATCACATTTTGAAGCTACTATTTCAAACACTTAGAATATATTACAGTTCCCTATTTTAAATCATATACTACAACACCCGTATATGATACTGTTCCTTGTTCTTTTAATTTCATACATGCACTGACTGTATCATATTATTTATTGCCTGTCTCTCTTTAATTGCCATTGCATTTATCTCACTGTCTTCTCAGTAGCTAGCATGACATATTTTATTGTATTATAGACATTATTAATTAATGGAACTGTTATTTAAGAGTGTTGCTTTGCTCCTTCCTGACTGGAAATATTTTTTCAGACTATGCCTTAGAGGACCGCTGTCCGACACTTATGGTGAGTAGCTGCAGACTTGATAGTAGTTGTGTTTCCAGGAGGTCTAGCTGGAAATTACTATTTTTAGTTAGTTCTTTTAAACAGTCTATTTGGTACCGGATTTGTCTCCGGCATTTTGATGATTCTTGGATATTGTTGAGTTAGAATATTACTTGTGGACTTGTGTCGTGTTTAATTTTAGTTTTATTATTCGAAATCTTATCGTGCTGTAATCCTGTGATTGAGTATGTGTTCATCCTATTTGTGTCATCCGTGCCTCCTAATGGAGATTGGATGCTTGCGTGACATTAGTTAGATAGTATCAAGACCTTGACAGCGTTCTACCGCCGATGCTGCGGCGTAGGCTGGACGTACCCACGCACTCGTGCCCCTAAACCGGGTGCGGGTCGTGACAGGGTCTGGCCGACCCGACCCGCTAGCATTTGGCGGGCTGGGCTTGGCCCAATGGGCCAGGGCTTGGGCCTGCTGGGCTGATTTAAATAATTAAATTAAATAAATAACTAAATGAATAAATAAATAAATAATTTAATTAATTAATAATGGTTTTAGGTGTTTTAAAATAGGTCCGGGGCCCAAATAAATTTCAGAAAAATTATCCTAAGTCCAGTTTTTAATTCTACACCATAAAATATTATTTCCATAATATTATTTATTAATAATTAAAAATTATTTAATAATTAGAACCCTGATTTTAATTACAGAAAATTCTCAAAAAATTCCAGAAAGTTGTGAAAAATCCAAGTTTACTAGTTTTGAAAAATTCAGGGGGCTTACAGTACCCGGGCAGTGTCCCGAGTGAAGACAGCTTGGTGCCCCAGCCGGTGCAATTGCCGACCTTTTGCAATAATTTCATGGGGCGCGGAGGAGTATACCCCAAGGTGAATCCTCGATGTAACGGGTGGATGACCCCAACAAATCTTCGATGGGCTTGCTTAGTTGATTGGGCCCTGGAGCATTTTCGGATCGAGTTGGAGAACATCGGTATGTTGGCAGCTGTGAGTGCCACCAGCGTTGGGTTACCTCCTAACCCTAACCTGTTTTTGGCACTGATGGAACGATACATTCCGCTCACCGGGACTTTCGCCACTCCGCTGGGGGAGTTGGGATTGGCCCTTCATGAGATGACAGAGATCTCGAGACTGCCGATGGGGGATACTCCGTACGAAGAGTATGTTCCCACGAACCGGGAGTTGGGGGATTCAGACCCTCGGGTAGTGGAAGTGTATCAAGAGCTGATGTGCCACTACCTTGCTTGCACCGCCTTCTATGCTGAGCCTTCAGATTTGGCTCACACCAGTAAATGGACGTCCTACCTCTTTTTTTACCGGGCTAGGGCTGCTCAGCCGGAGAAAGTCTTGGAAGTCAAGGATGAGCCTGTGAATCCTCTTAGCGTGCTGACTGCTCAGGAAGTCAACGATCTCCTGGAGGATGCTAGGGCTCCGGATCAGATCCTCGTCGAAGGGATAGGAAAATATCCTGCAGGTACTAAGGCCTACAGCTATCTGAGGCATTACCGCAGGGCTCTATCCAAGGAAGCTCAACTGGTTGGCTTTCTCTCTATATGGCTGCGCCGACTGGTGGTACCTGGTGTCACTACCATATTTTCTAGAAAAGGGTATTTTAGTCATTTGGTAATTAATTAAATATTGTGCATGTTAAATTTTTATTTATTGTATTATTTATTTATTATTAGCATGTTAGATTTATTTTTGGACTTGTGTTAGTGGACCAACTAGTTTAGTTTAGACTCATGGACCAATATTTAATTCTAGTTAGAATTGAGCCCAATAATTAGAAGCCCAATTATTAGGAGGAGGATTAATTATGTTAAACCCATTAGACTAGAAGCTTTCCTCCTTAATTAATTTCTTCATGAGAGACCTCAAGGGATATTTTAGACTTTATATAGTAGCTTGAGGGAGGGGGCAAGTGAGGCCTATATAAAGGGGATGAAAACTTTCTCTCTCTTCATTTTTTATTCCAAATCTAGATCTAAAAAATTCCCTCAACCAAATCTCTACCAAATTTCCACCCAATTATTTTCCAAATCACCATTGGAGGCTATTAGAGCATGGATCTACAAGAAGGAAGCATAGATCTACAAGGAGGAAGCATGGATCTACAAAGAGAAGCAAGGATCTACAAGTTAGAGGCCAATTTCACCAATTTTGGAGGTTTCATTGGGAATCCATCTCCCAATAGGTACAAATCAGTTTTTGCCCTTAAAATAGCTTCTAAATCTGAGATTTAATCATGAATAATCAACCCATATGTATGTACTACTCATAAGATTTAGTTTTGTGTTCATAGGAGACCTATGGAGAAAGTTATGGTGCTTTTTGTGTCAATTTTTGGGGAATTCCGAAAATAACTTTTGTTGTGTGTGTCAATTGATCCTATAGATCAATTTGGCATATATTTATGTCTTTGGGGCTAGTGTCATGTCCATAATTGGGTACATGTAGGTCGTATCCCAATAATTTGGTGATACGTGTTGTTTTGGAGATTTTCCCTCCGACATGGGACTTTGTACATGTCGTATTTTGACACGGACATATAGATCTATATTTGACACTTTGTTTTGTTCATAAATATTATATGTGATTTGTTTGTGTCCTTCGGGGTACAACTGGATGTGTGGTGGACTCGTGTCGCATGTGTATCCTAGATCTAGTGGGATACGGTGTGATACTCTCCAATTGTTGTGTGTTTATGTGTAGATCTAATTAATTGTGCTTTAATTCTTGAATTATAATTGCGTATGTATCTATATATTATATATATATATTATGTATATTTATTATAGTGTTTATTGTATCATAGATCTATGAATTATATATATGTATTAATAGAATATATATTATGTAGCTTTCTTCTACATGCATTAATATATATGTTATAATATATGTTAGGGATGTAAATATATGTATATATTTTATATAATATATGTGTATGTTTAATTAAGTAATTAGATTATTTATAGTTATTATATGATTATTTATATATATATATGTATGTAGATATATATTTATAAGTGGTAGCATATGTATATATAATATAGTAGATATATTTATATGTGGTTATATATATTGTTATGTATTTATATTATTGTAGATATATATGTATATGTATACATATATGTATAGTTATATATACATATTATTATATGTGTGTGTGTATGTTACTATGTGGTATTTTATACAATTTACTATGTATAAGTGTATGTATAGTTATATATAGTTTTATATGTATATTGTATAAATATATATATTATGGGTTATATATATATGTATTTAAATATATATTGTATAAATATATATTGTGGGTTATATATATATGTATTTAAATATATATTGTATAAATATATATGGTGGGTTATATATAAGTATTTATATATATATTGTATATATATATACATATATTTTCAGCGACAACAGTGAGCGACAGTTGCAGAAAACTGTCGCTGAAACAACAGTGTATCAGCAGAGTATCAGAAGCTTCAGCGACAGTTTTTAGTGACAGTGCAGGAAACTGTCACAAAAGCTGTAGTGTATCTATATACACAGCAACTTTCTGCGACAGTGGACAGGATATTTAGCGACAGTTTGGCAGTTTTTAATATATTAGATATGAATATATATATAGATATATATGTATATGTATATATATATATATGGTAATTAATATATATATAAATATGTTCCTAATTGCTATTTGTATTATAGTATACTATATATGTATATATTTAGTTGTAGCATATAAATTTATTAGAATAGTTAGTATATTTTAGTTATCAATTGTTATGAGTATCTTTTATATATTATATATTTGTAGGTATGTATGTACTTATATATGTATTAATAGTTAGTATGTAGTTGGTAGTTAGTATTATTCTATTAGTACATACTGGAGTTATATTGGATTGATATATGTAATTATTGATGGGTAGTTAGTATATATATGAGATTTTGGCAATTACCTTGAGATACCAAGGTAAGTATCAAGATATACCAATGTATGAGTAGTAGGTATTGGCATAAGTAATAGGATAGTTGTAAACTAATTATGGGTTGGTATTAAGGTGACTAAAATAAGGTATATAGTATTATATAAATATTAAATGATAGTAGTTTATAATTATTGTTGGGTAGTTAGTATAAATAAGGTTTTGAATTTACCTTGAGATGCCAAGGTAAGTATCAAGGTATTGGAGGATAATCAAGGTATTGGGTTTGGATATCAAGATAGAAGTTTAGTATTGCGATACCAAGTTGGTTCGAAACCAAGGTATCCATTTAGCATTTGTAATTAGGATTTTATATATATAATATTGTTTGATATGTACATATGTGTTATATTTATCCCTTGTTTGCGTATCCTGAGATACGCTATCTTAGTATCCTAAGATGTAGCTTGTATGGCCTAGATTCATAGTGTGTGAGACCAATATCTTTGAGTTAGACTCATGCAACCTAGAAATGGGTAGTTGACCATAGTTTGACTATAGTTGACCATAGTTGACTTAGAGTTGACCTAGTTTGACTTTTGACTTAGAATTGACTTGTTGACCTAGAAGTTGACTAGTTTAACTTCTTTTCTTTCTAGAACCTTGTATTAATGTAATATTCCATATATAGGTCTGTGTGACACCAGTTCGGACAGTTTGATATTCATTGCTCTGGACCACAGGCGAGTACATTTCTCTGATAGTTTTTAATTCATAATATTGTATATATGCATGTTCTAGAATTGTATACATTGATCCCGACACAGTGATTTCACGGACTGGTACTATATGGATCCCGTCATGAGATGTTATCCCCTACCGTGTTCAGCGGGTACTCGTGTACATTGTATCTCATCGTGTATACTGGGTATTGATGTTACTTCGTGTTCACACACTGCTCGTGTTCAGTGTGCTTATTCGTGTACACCCATCGTTCGTGTTCGATGGTTATGATATTCGTGTACACCCACTGCTCGTGACAGTGGTTATATTTTCGTGTTCGTAGCGTGTCGTGATTGGATCCATCGGTATTAGTTGGGGGTGGGATAGTAGGAGTTGATTATGTGATCAAAGCCATTGTTACAAATCGTGTACATTCTGATTACATACTTTACTTGTAATCTGTCTTACCTGATCATGTTCACCCAACCCGATCACATAATGAACTCGTATTCTAAGGCACATTAGATAGTTTAGATTGCAGTTTACTTTATCATATTGTGATATTCATATTGTTAATCTATATATTCTCGTACATTACCTGTATATATCTTGTTCATCATTCATATGTTTAGTGATCTTGTATTTCATTTCTATATCTGTTTATATGCTCGATTATGTTATTGGAACTGCTTTCAGAGGTATGTACTTCGCTCCATTCCTGACTGGAAAATATTTTTCAGAGGATCCGAGATATTGGTGTCCGACATACTTTGGACTTTGACTTATAGATGGTGCAGACTTGGACCCACTAGTTCTGGAGTGACTACCGGGAGTTTTAGCCGGATTCACTAGGTAGCATAATTAGTTCTCTTTGGCATTTTTGGTACCGGATTTGTTTCCGGCTTCTATTGAGTTATTGATTTTTTGTTTCTATTGTTGATGATTTATATTTTTTGATGTTTAGTTAGACTTCCTTCATATCTTCTCGTGCTTTAGATTGTGATTGAGTTTTGTGTGAGCTATTATTGGCAAACTTTATATTATTGTGAGATTTTAGATAGTATACTAGACCAAGACAGCGTTCTACCGTCGATGCTGCGGCGTAGGCTGGGCGTTGTTTCCGACTTGCATCCCTATACCGGGTGCGGGTCGTGACACGTTTTTAGTGGTGGCCCATGCAGGTCAGGCTTTGCAAGTTATGCGATGTCGTGGTAGTACGACGACTTAGTTGTACTACTACGAGCCTACGATAGGATATAGGATGTAGGATATAAGATATTAGGATGAAAGGATACTCAATCACAAATTTCTTGAGAGATTCCTGAGACGACCCTTGAGAATCTTATTATAATTTTTAATTCAAAATCTTTTTCCTTGTTTTTGTCCGCTCTCACTTGTTGTTGTTGAATTTGATTCTTGGTGATCGGTTGATTTAAATTCTTGGTGTTCGTTATTGAGTTTGATTTTATATCGAGAGAAATTTTACGGACTAAATTACGGTATCATCTGATGACATATGGGGATAATAAGGAAGGTGAAACGTCTACTTTGGTTATGGAGCCTAGAGTTTATCGCAGCCATATTAGCTGGCGTAGCAAAAACATAGGGACCTGACTTCGGATGTACATATCTTAGTTATGAAATTTAGAATTCTCGCAGCTATACTAGTTGGCACAGCGAGGATTCTAGGCGACATGATTATAGAGGTGCATACATAAGTTATGGGATCTATCGTTTATCGCAGCTATGCTTACTGGCGTGGCGAGGATTCTGAGTGTCATAATTTCGGACAGACGTGTATGATTATCAGATTGTATCTTAAATTGGTTCTTAAAGTATCATCTCAGTACTTATTTATTTCTGCTATTATATGACTTTGTTCCATCATTCTTTAGCTTAGCAGTAGGGATACCTTCAGTTCTTTAGTCCAATTCTTTGTAGAGCTTCTTTTCATTAGAGTCCTTGTTAGTGTGATAATTGGTGAATTGTATTAGGTCTGTGTCTTGAGTATCAGTATTGACTATTAAGAGTGTGACTTGTGAGTCTGTAAGTGGTTCTTGGTTAGGCATGTGAGCAATAGACATAAATCTAGGGATAACCCATAGCGTAGTACTTTGTAGAAATAGTTCTATGATAGGTGTCATTATAGATAGTATGGGTACTAATGGTAGAGAGGAGAGTAGAGAGTATCAGTAGTGGTTCCATGAGTTAGTATCAGTATCAGCATGCCAGTTCTGGATAATCATGAATTCATGTAGTTGGGTGAGCCATGTAAACATTTAAGTATCAAGGAAATTGTGTTGAAAAATAATAGAGCATGATATTCAATTTAGTGGTTGATACTTGTGTGTGTCAAGAGTATAGAAATATATATGCATAAAGGATATTAGTAAGCATGCCATAGTAGAATGGTACCCATAAGTATATAGAAAAGTATGAGGGAATAATAATACATTGTGCTAAAGTAGTAGGACTTGTGTTAAGGTATAGTAGAGCATTGATAGGAGTGCACCAGTATATGACTAGTAATTGTTATATCACCTGATATTAAGACTAGTGATGTGTTGGAAGCAATATGTGGAAGAGTGTCTAAAAATTGTGTGCAGGATGCACAGTGGGTGGTAAGTGTCAGTGTGGAAGTTCATGAGTATCAGAAAGTGGAAGATTGAGTGTTGATATTATGTCATGGGTTGGAAAATATCAAGATTGGTCATGGAAGAAATGTATCACTAATTTGTGTATCCGTCTGTAAAAGGTTTGAGGAGAAATACATATACATCAATAGAGATATAGAACCATATGTCCGCCTTTGGGAGTAAAGTGAAACATGTGAATTATAGAAGTTAATAACTAGTGCAAGTAATCATGAGTTCTAGTGAGTATGATGAGGTGATCTAATAAGGAAGCTAGTGTCCTAGAACATTAAGGGTATATATTATGTAGTTTTGAAGCTAGTGTTACTATATCAAAAGTGTTAGTATTTCTATATCAGGGATTAGCTGAGTAATGTGCTAGTAACAGTAAGTACATTGGATTGGTGTATCAGTTAATATGGATAGAAAGATAATTGGGAGTAATAGTACAAGTGATCCAAGCATATATATATATATATATATATATATATATATATATATATATATATATATATATATATATATATAGAAGTAAGTAAGAATAGTACCTTGCTAAATTTGATTATAGAGGTCGCATGTATCAGAGAATAGTCCGAGGGGTATAAGGATACCAGTGAGATGTCATGGTGTTGTAATGACTAGAAGATAATTGTGTATTTATTGTATATAGATGAGAACCTTAGGATGATTAACAAATGTTAGAGGATGAGTTGTACCAAGTATCAAATAAAAAGATATACCCTAGTAACAAGAGCTGGAGTACCTCATGTATTATAAAAGTTTAGGTACAAGCATAATAGAGGAGAGACATGAGTAACTTGGTATACGGATATCATCAAAATGCATATGAGAGTTGATGCCTTGTGTAGGCAGTAACAAGATTTAAGTAAGTCATCCTATAGGGAGTGATAAGTTGGACGAGGGTGTGTTAATAAAACACATAATTGAAAAGGTATACAAGTATTCCTTGCAAGAGAATGATTGAGAAATTTTGGTGATTGAAACAGATAAAGAAGGTAGAATCTTAGCAGTATTTTGTATAGTATCCTAGGTGGCAAGTGCCAGTGAATTAAGCATGTCCATGACCTAGAACTATAGTATATCATTAGTATTTGGTAACCCTCAGTATTAAGAATGTCTTGACTAGATTGATGATTAGTGAATGCTTAGTGTGATGGAATATGCCATAGGTGACATAACAGGTTATCCCGTACCAGTAGAGGGAGACACCTCAGCAGGACTGAGACTGAATTTCATAATAGTTAGAGACTATATCCAAGTATGTAAAATGATATGATTGTATATTATAGGATATATACTATTTTAGACTATGATTGATGGGGTTTGACCATAATAAGATTTGTATAAATAGGATATGACTGACCCAAGAGAGAGGGGTGAGATTTTTAATTTCGAGGACGAAATTCTTCTAAGGGGGGTAGATTTGTCACTACCATATTTTCTAGAAAAGGGTATTTTAGTCATTTGGTAATTAATTAAATATTGTGCATGTTAAATTTTTATTTATTGTATTATTTATTTATTATTAGCATGTTAGATTTATTTTTGGACTTGTGTTAGTGGACCAACTAGTTTAGTTTAGACTCATGGACCAATATTTAATTCTAGTTAGAATTGAGCCCAATAATTAGAAGCCCAATTATTAGGAGGAGGATTAATTATGTTAAACCCATTAGACTAGAAGCTTTCCTCCTTAATTAATTTCTTTATGAGAGACCTCAAGGGATATTTTAGACTTTACATAGTAGCTTGAGGGAGGGGGCAAGTGAGGCCTATATAAAGGGGATGAAAACTTTCTCTCTCTTCATTTTTTATTCCAAATCTAGATTTAAAAAATTCCCTCAACCAAATCTCTACCAAATTTCTACCCAATTATTTTCTAAATCACCATTGGAGGCTATTAGAGCATGGATCTACAAGAAGGAAGCATAGATCTACAAGGAGGAAGCATGGATCTACAAAGAGAAGCAAGGATCTACAAGTTAGAGGCCAATTTCACCAATTTTGGAGGTTTCATTGGGAATCCATCTCCCAATAGGTACAAATCAGTTTTTGCCCTTAAAATAGCTTCTAAATCTGAGATTTAATTATGAATAATCAACCCATATGTATGTACTACTCATAGGATTTAGTTTTGTGTTCATAGGAGACCTATGGAGAAAGTTATGGTGCTTTTTGTGTCAATTTTGGGAGAATTCCGAAAATAACTTTTGTTGTGTGTGTCAATTGATCCTATAGATCAATTTGGCATATATTTATGTCTTTGGGGCTAGTGTCATGTCCATAATTGGGTACGTGTAGGTCGTATCCCAATAATTTGGTGATACGTGTTATTTTGGAGATTTTTCCTCCGACATGGGACTTTGTACATGTCGTATTTTGACACGGACACATAGATCTACATTTGACACTTTGTTTTGTTCATAAATATTATATGTGATTTGTTTGTGTCCTTCGGGGTACAACTGGATGTGTGGTGGACTCGTGTCACATGTGTATCCTAGATCTAGTGGGATACGGTGTGATACTCTCCAATTGTTGTGTGTTTATGTGTAGATCTAATTAATTATGCTTTAATTCTTGAATTATAATTGTGTATGTATCTATATATATTATATATATATTATGTATATTTATTATAGTGTTTATTGTATCATAGATCTATGTATTATATATGTATTAATAGAATATATATTATGTAGCTTTCTTCTACATGCATTAATATATATGTTATAATATATGTTAGGGATGTAAATATATGTATATATTTTATATAATATATGTGTATGTTTAATTAAGTAATTAGATTATTTATAGTTATTATATGATTATTTATATATATATATGTATGTAGATATATATTTATAAGTGGTAGCATATGTATATATAATATAGTAGATATATTTATATGTGGTTATATATATTGTTATATTATATATTGTTATGTATTTATATTATTGTAGATATATATGTATATGTATACATATATGTATAGTTATATATACATATTATTATATGTGTGTGTGTATGTTACTATGTGGTATTTTATACAATTTACTATGTATAAGTGTATGTATAGTTATATATAGTTTTATATGTATATTGTATAAATATATATATTATGGGTTATATATATATGTATTTAAATATATATTGTATAAATATATATTGTGGGTTATATATATGTATTTAAATATATATTGTATAAATATATATGGTGGGTTATATATAAGTATTTATATATATATTGTATATATATATACATATATTTTCAGCGACAACAGTGAGCGACAGTTGCAGAAAACTGTCGCTGAAACAACAGTGTATCAGCAGAGTATCAGAAGCTTCAGCGACAGTTTTTAGTGACAGTGCAGGAAACTGTCACAAAAGCTGCAGTGTATCTATATACACAGCAACTTTCTGCGACAGTGGACAGGATATTTAGCGACAGTTTGACAGTTTTTAATATATTAGATATGAATATATATATAGATATATATGTATATGTATATATATATATATGGTAATTAATATATATATAAATATGTTCCTAATTGCTATTTGTATTATAGTATACTATATATGTATATATTTAGTTGTAGCATATAAATTTATTAGAATAGTTAGTATATTTTAGTTATCAATTGTTATGAGTATCTTTTATATATTATATATTTGTAGGTATGTATGTACTTATATATGTATTAATAGTTAGTATGTAGTTGGTAGTTAGTATTATTCTATTAGTACATACTGGAGTTATATTGGATTGATATATGTAATTATTGATGGGTAGTTAGTATATATATGAGATTTTGGCAATTACCTTGAGATACCAAGGTAAGTATCAAGATATACCAATGTATGAGTAGTAGGTATTGGCATAAGTAATAGGATAGTTGTAAACTAATTATGGGTTGGTATTAAGGTGACTAAAATAAGATATATAGTATTATATAAATATTAAATGATAGTAGTTTATAATTATTGTTGGGTAGTTAGTATAAATAAGGTTTTGAATTTACCTTGAGATGCCAAGGTAAGTATCAAGGTATTGGAGGATAATCAAGGTATTGGGTTTGGATATCAAGATAGAAGTTTAGTATTGCGATACCAAGTTGGTTCGAAACCAAGGTATCCATTTAGCATTTGTAATTAGGATTTTATATATATAATATTGTTTGATATGTACATATGTGTTATATTTATCCCTTGTTTGCGTATCCTGAGATACGCTATCTTAGTATCCTAAGATGTAGCTTGTATGGCCTAGATTCATAGTGTGTGAGACCAATATCTTTGAGTTAGACTCATGCAATCTAGAAATGGGTAGTTGACCATAGTTTGACTATAGTTGACCATAGTTGACTTAGAGTTGACCTAGTTTGACTTTTGACTTAGAATTGACTTGTTGACCTAGAAGTTGACTAGTTTAACTTCTTTTCTTTCTAGAACCTTGTATTAATGTAATATTCCATATATAGGTCTGTGTGACACCAGTTCGGACAGTTTGATATTCATTGCTCTGGACCACAGGCGAGTACATTTCTCTGATAGTTTTCAATTCATAATATTGTATATATGCATGTTCTAGAATTGTATACATTGATCCCGACACAGTGATTTCACGGACTGGTACTATATGGATCCCGTCATGAGATGTTATCCCCTACCGTATTCAGCGGGTACTCGTGTACATTGTATCTCATCGTATATACTGGGTATTGATGTTACTTCGTGTTCACACACTGCTCGTGTTCAGTGTGCTTATTCGTGTACACCCATCGTTCGTGTTCGATGGTTATGATATTCGTGTACACCCACTGCTCGTGACAGTGGTTATATTTTCGTGTTCGTAGCGTGTCGTGATTGGATCCATCGGTATTAGTTGGGGGTGGGAGAGTAGGAGTTGATTATGTGATCAAAGCCATTGTTACAAATCGTGTACATTCTGATTACATACTTCACTTGTAATCCGTCTTACCTGATCATGTTCACCCAACCCGATCACATAATGAACTCGTATTCTAAGGCACATTAGATAGTTTAGATTGCAGTTTACTTTATCATATTGTGATATTCATATTGTTAATCTATATATTCTCGTACATTACCTGTATATATCTTGTTCATCATTCATATGTTTAGTGATCTTGTATTTTATTTCTATATCTGTTTATATGCTCGATTATGTTATTGGAACTGCTTTCAGAGGTATGTACTTCGCTCCATTCCTGACTGGAAAATATTTTTTAGAGGATCCGAGAGATTGGTGTCCGACATACTTTGGACTTTGACTTATAGATGGTGCAGACTTGGACCCACTAGTTCTGGAGTGACTACCGGGAGTTTTAGCCGGATTCACTAGGTAGCATAATTAGTTCTCTTTGGCATTTTTGGTACCGGATTTATTTCCGGCTTCTATTGAGTTATTGATTTTTTGTTTCTATTGTTGATGATTTATATTTTTTGATATTTAGTTAGACTTCCTTCATATCTTCTCGTGCTTTAGATTGTGATTGAGTTTTGTATGAGCTATTATTGGCAAACTTTATATTATTGTGAGATTTTAGATAGTATACTAGACCAAGACAGCGTTCTACCGCCGATGCTGCGGCGTAGGCTGGGCGTTGTTTCCGACTTGCATCCCTATACCGGGTGCGGGTCGTGACACGTGGCATCGCATCTGCGGATCGTATTTACCGTAATATCTTGTGGCCTACAGTGCGTTTGGTGTTTAGGGCAAGACTGGGCTTGCTCCTTGCCATGGTGTGTCGCATACAAGCTGGCCTGAGGGCGATGACTGAGGCGCTGCTCGCTGATGAAGCTCGACGTGAAAGCTTTCCCCGGGTGGAATTACCATACCTGTATTTGATAGGATGGTTAATTCTCCATAACCCCCGGGTGATGTCTCCCGGTTCCGGCAGTAGCTTGGGGGGGGAGTTTCTTGCTGAATTATAAGAAATCCTCTTGGAATGTGCTCACAGTTTTAGACTGTCGGCGGGTGCTGCACTGCGGTCACAGCTGGAAGCTCCTTTGCACTGTCCCCTCTGTTCATCGTAACCAATCGGGGATTAGGCTTGAGGACTCAGGTAGAGATAGGACCACTCTTTCTCCTAAAGCCTTCAATTGGTTGGTTTGTATTTGACCTTCCCACCTGCTGTACAGAAGTGAAGATCACTGCTTCTTCGAACCCTACCTGCCTAGTCGGTTTGCCAGGCAGTTTGGGTATGATCAGTTGCATGTGGGCAATATCGTCACCAGCTTCAGGTCCAGAGGTAGACTCATCGATGGAGCGAGGGGATGGCGATATTTTATCATGGGCTGCACCGGGGGCAATTTTTACTGTGCCCTTCGTCACACCCTCTACGGAGCTGCGCATCCTGCATTCGTATGTCCAGTTTTATGTGGCAACGAACACTTCCTATCGTGATTTTGATATGGGTGGAAGCTTTAGGGTACCCTCTTCCAAGCCTAGGGGAAGGGTCGAAGTCCCCTCGATTTCTTCTGACGAGGGTGACTAGTCCGCTACTCCGGATGAGCCTCTCGTATCGGTACCGAGGGGTAAAATACCTCCGCCTGCAGGGGCGTTGGTAGTCTTCGGGAAACGAAGGGCTCCCGCTCTGAAGGAGGCTTCCCCTCGTAAGAGGACGAAGAGGATGGTTACTCGTCCTCTTCAGATTCCTGGCATTGAGGCTCCTGAAAGTGAGCCTGCTTCTTCCTATGTCGGGGATGATTCTTTGATTGGGGGTTCCTCGCCTTTTAGAGAGGAACCTTCTACAGTTTCGGCCGGTGGCGTCGGAGAATCTCAGATGCAGGCTGCTACCGCTGCTACTGCTTCAAGTAGTGGAACGAAGTCGCCTTCGAGGCTGGTTATAAGACTCCATATACCTTTGTCCGGATCAGCATTGGGAGAGGCCCCTGCCGTGCCCGTCAACGCTTCTAGCGAGATTCCAGTTGATGAGCCTCAAGTGGATCTCGGCGAAGACCTGGAAGAGTATTTGCCAGTGTCAGTTAGCAGGCCCTCTTCTCCAGGTATGACAGCTTGGCTAGCATTACTGTCGTCTTTTCGTGCCTCTTCTTTTAGGAAAATTAACATCATGTTTGACATTAACTTCCTCTTGTTTTCTTCTCAGGGGACGACCTCTTCGGGGAGGGCAATGTATATGCGCCCTTCGGCTCCGTGTCAGGTCCTGGCGTTGATACAGAGGTGCCTGATTTTGAAGAGGAAGCATCTTCGGGTGCCGGCTCGCCTGCCGACGAGGTTTCGATACCTCAAGAGGACGACCCTGTCGTTGCGACAATGCCTCTTTCGAGTATGCTGGTTACTTCATCTGGTGTTGGCGCTTCCTCTTTTGTTGCACCCCCCTGTCGAGACGAGGACTGTGGCCACGTCGATTACGGTCGCCTCTGCAGCGCGGTTCGACAACATTGCAGCCACTCCCAGCGTGCATTCGGGCCTAGCTGCGCTGACCGAGCAATATATCGGTATCTTCTATAACACTTTGACAACGCTGATATCAATGGTGTTGGAGAAGAATCTGAATTTTGAGCGTCTGAAGAAGTCCTCTCGGTTTTCGATAGAGGCGATCAGGGACCTTGGCGATACTGGTTTAGCTGACGCCCTGGCGGAGGTAGTTAATGGTTTGGAGCAACCCATTAACGAATACTCGCAGCTATCCCAAGATAGTGTTGATGATTTGGTCCAGGATGAATACGAGTCGCTGACTGCAAGGCTGGGAGAGTTGGAAGCTCTGAGCAGGTCCCTCGAGATGCGGCAGCAGGAGATGAGCGACGAGCATACCCTCTTAGAGTGTGTTGTTCCCCAGTTGGCCAAGAGTAAAGCTGAACATGAGAAAAATAAAGCGAGGGTCCGTAAGTTGGAGGCTAAGCTCGCTTTAGCGAAGGAGTGGTCTCGTGCTTCAGCTGCCGGTGTGCATGTGTTACAGAGCCTGATGGAAGAAGCTCAACAGAACTTGGCACATACGAGTGCCATGCACGCCGCTCTTACACATTCTATGTCTGATTTATCCGGCTTGAATGATGAGGAGACGAGATGGGAGCGAGCTCGAGCTGCCGTTTTGGACTCCAGGAATGCAAAGATGGCCAGACTGGCGCAGCAGATTCGCGATTTGACCGCTCCTCCTTCATGATATACTTTTGCTTTTGCTTTTTAATGTACTTTCGCTCTTTTTTGGGGAATAATAAAGAGGCTTTTCATCTGACTTTGTGGACCCGTCATTTCGGAATATAAATAACGGGTTTGGGTGAGAGTAATATCAGAGGTAGTATGGACGTGATAGTCTCTCGGTAAACCCTTTTTTTAGCAGGGCGTATCTATTCAGAGGTTATATGGACATGATAGAATACGGCCAAACTAGTTTCGTTTTGGAAGTAGTTTTGTCAGAATAAGATTTTTGCCTTATTCCACTAGAGCAGAGGAGGTTAAGCATAGTACCTTTTCAGGAATTTGCCATTGATAGGAGCCATTAGTAGGTCTCCATTAGGCTGGGCTAACCTGTCAGCGCCGTTTGAGAACGTTGTCTCGATGACGTAGGGGCCTTCCCATTTGGGCTGGAATTTGCCCTTGCTCCTGTGAGTGAGAATCATTGGCCTTCTTACAGCTAAGACTAGCTCGCCAACTTTGAACACTCTTTCCTTTACTTTTTGATTAAAAGCTCTGAAAATGTGCGCTTGATAGAACGCGATGCTCTGTTGAGCTTGAAGGCGTTTCTCGTCTAATCCTTCTAGCTCTTGAAGCCTTAAAAGGTTATTTTTTTCCCGAGTTAACTCATTGGCGACTGCTATCCTGAGTGACGGGATTTGGATTTCGATGGAAAGAACTGCTTCGCTCCCGTAGACCAGTGAGAACGGGGTGCAACCTGTCGGTGCTCGGACCGTTGTGCGGTATGCCCAGAGACATTCTCCCAGCTTCTCGTTCCAATCTATTTTGTTCGAAGAGACGAACTTCTTCAAGAGTTTGATAATAGTTTTGTTGAAGGCTTCTGCCAAACCATTAGCAGCTGGATAATACGTCGTAGAGGCGACATTTTGTATCCGATTTTTATCGCAAAATCGATGAAACGCTTGGCTGATGAACTGAGGCCCATTGTCATGGATTATCCTTCGGGAAATCCCAAAGAGATAAATGACGTGATGCTTGATGAAGCTGATCACATTGGATATTTTTACCTCAACGAGAGGGATCGTCTCTGCCCATTTGGAGAAATAATCCGTGATGGCCAGTATGAACTGGTGACCTCTGGAAGAAGACGGGTGAATAGGACCAATGATGTCCATACCCCATGCTTCGAAAGGCCAGGATGCAACCGTAGGATGTAGATGTTCAGACGGCTGGTGTATGAAGTCTTCATGGACCTGACAGGCCTTGCATCGTTTGGCATACTTGATTGCGTCTGCGATCATAGTGGGCCAGTAATAGCCCATTCTCCTGATACGATCCTATAGCTTAGGACCGGGTTGATGCACCCCGCATATGCCGTCATGAGCTTCGCGGACGATCTGTTGCGCTTTGTCATTAGAGAGACATCTCAATAGCAGTCCGTCGTAGGTCCGGCGATATAGGTATTGTGAAGATGCATCAAAGTAGAAGCGTAATAATCGTCTTTTGACGGATGCTGCTTCTTTAGGGTCCTCCGACAAGATTCCGTATGCCACGAAATCTATAAAGGGAGTTCTCCACTCTCTCGTAGGAGGATCGGTGTTCACAGCGTAACTGCGTTCGATGTGAGCATTGTTCTTCACGCAAAATAGATCTCTGTTAAGAAGGATTACCGAATTCTGCCTTCTTATAGGAGTAGCTAAATCTGTAGCTAGACTGGCTAGGACATCGGCTTTCAGATTCTGAGATCGAGGTACATGCTCTAGGAAGAAACCTTTGAATGTCACGGCTATCTCGACCGTTGCTTGGTGATAGGGGATGAGGTCTGGATTCCGGACTTCATATATTCCCCTGACTTGATTGATGATAAGCAGAGAATCACCAAAAGCTTCCAGAGATTCGACCCCCAGCTCTTTAGCGACTTGGAGCCCGATTAGTAGAGCTTTGTACTCCGCCACATTGTTGGAACAGGGCTCGTTAAGAGAGTATGCTCGATAGATGACGAGTTTATCGGGAATAACCAGAACAATTTTTACCCCTGAAACTACGTTTCCTTTGGGACCAGTCCTGGAGGCGCCGTCGAAGAACAGTTGCCATGCGTCACTTTCCATTGCGGAACTATATTCTGCAACTTCGTCGGGAATGTCCTCGTATAATTTGGAGGCCTCCGGGATCGGATGAGCATCTAGGAAGTCAGCCAATACTTGGCCTTTGATGGACTTCTGAGGGACGTACACCATGTCATATGGTGTCAATAACATCACCCAAGTTGCGAGTCGGGAGTTAAGAACACTTGGCTTGTTCATCAGTACCCGAAGAGGATTGATCTTGGAGATGATGTGAATAGTCTGGCCGGTGACATAGTGCCGCGTCTTCTGGATAGCGAACATCAGAGCCAAACATTCTTTTTTCACCGGATTGTACCGGTGCTCAGCTCCGATCATCATTCTACTTAGATAGTAGATAGCCTGTTCATGTCCCGCATCGTTCTTCTGCGCGAGAAGAGCTCCCAGAGATTGGTCCATCGCTCGAACGTACAGGAAGAATGGTCTTCCTACGATGAAAGGTACCAGAACTGGCGGACTAGTGAGGTAGCGCTTGATATCCGCGAACGCTTGCTGACAGGCTTTGTAACACCCCGTTCCGCTCAAGCGGACTGCTGTCTCAAACGGCAAAAGTGCAACTGTCCTGACCGGCTTTGCCTCGATTAAGAAGCAAAGGATATCCAGACTTGTCCCTACAGGAATCCGGCTTCGGCTTTCAGAGGCTCGCTCAGACGTATCGCTCTACCGAGGCGAATCATCGCTAAGGTGGGTGGCTACGGTGAACTTGTCTTTGCTTAGCTAGCACACATAAAATCTGGAATATTCATGCTAGTCGCTAGGTGAATCACCCCCTGCATGCTAATAAATCCAACGCACCTAGCTAAGGGAATAATCCCAACTTGTATTGCTTGCTAGAACATGGAAATTAAAATACTGCTTATATTCAGACCCTCGCATGCTAAGTCCCTTAACGGTTTCAATTCTCGGCTTACCTTCGGGCCCGAGCAACGTGCCTGCTTATGTTCCTAGAAACGCATGCTTGTCAGCTTGAATGTTGCCGTATTTTCATCCAACTCCGGGAGACTACTCAGTAGTCGTTCCGTGTATGATTGACCCTGCAAGTATCCAGGACCGTTAGGTCACCAGGCAGCCCCGAACCAGGAGAATGCATCAAGACAAGTTATTGTACAAAGAACAAGATCCAAGTATCCCGTGTACTTGTGTACTTGTGTTCCCGTGCACTCGTGTTCTCGTGTTCTCTTGTTCAAAGTGCACGCGTGTTCTCGTGTTCTCGTGTATCTCGTAATAATTGAATGACCCAAAAAGAAAGTACATGTCACGGACAACTCGGAAACGAGGTATAGTTCCACGGACGGTCACCGGGGCACTGGGGCCGATCCGATCCGATCCGGATGGAACTCTTGTGTGGTCTCTCGTGTTCGGGCGAGTGGTTTGTAGCACCTCGTGTACTTACGTTGCATTCCACTTTCCCGGGACCACATCACGTGTGTAGTCCATCGTGTGCGGACAAGATGGTTTGTAGCGCATCGTGTACTTTGTTGCATTCTATCTTGGCCTTGGACTACTTCATGTATAATCCATCGTGTACGGGCGAGAAGATTCGTAGCGCATCGTGTGCTCTCATTGCGTTCCATTCTCGTCTGGGATTAGTCCTTTATGGCTATGCCAGCGACTCATGTTCATATAGATAAGTCATCCTCGCTTAGCGGCTATCCGCGTGTGAGTCATTGCATCAAGAACAACTGAGCACACCAAATATTGTCCCGTTCAATGACTCTCATGTTTGCATGTTGCATATGCTATGCTCCTGAATGTTTATACATGCCCCTGCTTAAATTAACAATGTTTGCCTTGGACAGGAAAGGAGATGGTAAGTTGGTAAGTCTCGCCGTGTTTTCTCTCATGTTGCACGACTCACTGCCCGACACGTTAGGCTATTCAATAACTGCATGAAACTGATCCTAAGGCAACTAGAAAGATAACTTAATAGTTGTGCACGGAACCTGTATTACGTGTTTGGATTTGTCGAGCGGGCGAGTAGCTTCCCCACCAGTGCATTCAATGTACTGATAATCCACCAGTTTGATATGCAGAGTGCGGGAGAACCCCGTTCGGTGCGGATGCCTCCTTCGTGCGTGCTAAGGCCAGGAGTTTCCTCTGAAGCCTTGCAACGGTGCGTCCGGGACTGAAGCACATATACAAGACATAATATTGTGAACATCGCCTAAATATTGCCTGTACAATCATCCACAATTGTAGCCACTTGGCACGCTTTATGTTTCAGAGAGAGAGGCTTGAGCGACTTGTAATCTCGGCTATACGCCGCCTGTAACACATGTTATATCAATAAAAGAGTTGCTTTACTTCAAACTTGTGTTTCTATGCTTCCGCTATATTGTCAACTCAGTGAACCTGTTATCAAATCGCTATGCGTTTGTGACTCCGCTGCACTCGGACAATCTGTGCGACTCTGTGGCTTAGAACTCTTGCCGCCAGCCAATGAACCATGGCCTTGCACGGACGTGGCTCACGCTCGTGCGGCATCACGCCCGGATGGGATAAGCGATCGTTCTGCGGGAGCGCTGGCGAGGGTGATTCCCGCCTAGCGGGAACGGCCGATTGCCTGCGGGAGATCGGGGCGTGACAGGCTTCGTCCCATACGAAGGATACACCTTTCTTCATGAGGCAAGAAAAAGGCTGGCATCTTCCAGAGAGGTTGGATATGAACCTCCGGATATAGGCCAGACAACCTTGAAATCCCCTGAGTTCCCTCAGATTACGGGGTGGTCGCATTTCCAAGATGGCCTTGACTTTATCAGGGTCCACTTGAATGCCTTTGGCGGTAATGACGAATCCCAGAAATTTGCCACTAGATACACCCAGAAAGGACTTTGTAGGATTCATTTTGAGTTAATGTTGGCGCATCAGCTCAAATACCGTCTTTAAGTCTTGGATGTGATTGACCCTGAGGCGGCTTTTGACAGCTATATCGTCTACATAACATTCCACTGTCTTGTGTAAATGCTTGTGGAATATGTTACTCATAGCCCGTTGGTAAGTAGCTCCGGCGTTCTTCAACCCGAAGGGCATGACCGTATAGCAATATACCCCCAGTGGTGTTCGGAAGGCAGTATGCTTCTCGTCTTCAGGATGTATCTTGATTTGATTGTATCCTGAGAATCTGTCCATGAAAGACATACGTTCGAAACCGCAGGTATTGTCGATCATGACGTCTGTGATGGGAAGAGGAAACTCGTCCTTGGGGCAGGCTGCGTTCAGATCTCGGTAATCGATGCAGACTCGCACTTTCCCATTCTTTTTCATGACCGGGACAACATTGGCGACCCAGTCGGGATATTGTTCCTCCCGGATAAAACTGCAGGCTATCAACTTCTTGACTTCAGCTTCAATGGCGTCCATCATATCCGGGCGGAACCGGCGTTGGTGCTGCTTTACAGGCTTTGAATCGGGCAATATGTTGAGTTTATGAGTAGCCACCTTTGGATCAAGTCCTGGCATATCCTCATAATTCCACGTAAAGACGTTGATGTATTCTCTTATCAGTTGAATAACTTCTTCCCTTTCAACTGGGGAAAGATTGTTACTGATAAATATCGGCTTTGGTGAAAGTTCATCCCCAACATTAATCTGGATAACTTCATCTTTGGTGGGAGGTTCTCTCTACTCGAAACAAAATTCCTACTGTGTATCCATTTGCTGAGCCCAAGCGTCATTCTCGAATAGTTCGGATTCTTGTTTGTCTGATTCGAAGGGATCTGTCACTACCATATTTACTGGTAATGTTTGCTCGAGAGCACGAGATGAGTTGGAGGGCGACGATCCGTCTTAAAAAGGGGAAAAGGTGTCCTCATCTGACTTGGAAGTCGTAAGATAGGTGGCATACCCTAACCCGAAACGAGTTTGTTGATAGTGGGGATTGCCATGCGGCGGTATTCGTCTGTCTTTTCCATAGTTGAGACCTGGCTTCAGTTTCAAGTCATAACCCATATTTTGTATGATCTTTAAGGCTTGCGGGCTGTACCTGTGAACTTGTATTTCACCAGCATCGTCATTGAAGGAATCTTCTCGTATAGTCGATTCGTTGCGCGTTCGGCCGAAGACTATTGAATGCTGACTGCTGCGGGCAGGCGGAACAATGAAGATAGAGTCCTCATGGGGTCCATATGTCGCGACGACATTGGATGATGACGCTACTTCCCATATGTATGGATGATAGGAATCTATAGCTTCCAAGAATTTTTGCGCTATAGGTTCTATATCGTCATGGGGAGGGGATTCCTGATTTGGAATCTGAGCGTCGATATTCTGGAAAAGAGGATATTTATTATCATCTGGAACTCCGTTCCTGGTTGCATTTATATCAGTCGGCTGCTTGTTGCGTCGAAGGTTGATGACCAAGGGTGGAGGCTTCCAGTTCAAAGTGATCACTAGAGGATCACCCCCTTTTCCTGACCTGGTTTTGTTCAGGTGGATAGCCATAGGCTCCATGGCTTTTGGACGAGTAGTTCGCCCTTTCACTCTGATTGACAGTGGTTGTTCGATAGAGGGTCCTTCAGGCTCCCGGTGGGATTCCTTCTCTGCTTGGGCTGACACCTCCTTCGCGTAGTCTTGAGAGTACACCACGGCATCGGAATAGTAGGATTCTATTCCTTTGAATGGGTTTAGGTCAGCAACCTCCATTTGTACTATTCCTTGGGGGTCTACATATTTAAGGCATTGATGTAGAGTTGAAGAAAAGATGTTGTGGTCGTGGATCCACGGTCTATCCAGCAAAATGTTGTAGGATACCTCTGAATCGATGACATAGCATGTAGCCACCGATCTGAGGTTGCCAATCTGGATCCTCAGGCGAATTTTCCCTAACGGCTTACTTCTTCCGGCATTGAAACCTACGATTGTAGTGGTGGTGTATGCCAATTCGCTGGTAGGAATCCTCAGCGGTCTGAGCAGACTATGAGGAATAATGCTAATTGATGATCTCGGATCTATGTGGATCCGGTCGACCTTCATGGAACCAACGTATTCGATGTAATAGAGGGGTCTGTCATGCCTGTTATATTTTAACATCATGTCATCTTGTGTGAAAGTGATGTTCGGGACCACCTCCATCACACTATGGCATTGAGGACACGCTACTGGTTCCTCGTCAGGGGACTTGAGATGGGTCAAGAATGCTTCCGCCTGTATCAGTGCTTCACTCAGGGCTAGACGAGTGTCTTGGGAGAGCTTGAGTAGCTCAAAGATGGACAACCTGGCTGGTGTATTGGCCAGTTGAGCCAGGATGTCGAAGTTGTATGGCTTCTCTAAACCTTTGTTTTGAATGTTTTTCACAGGTTTATCGAAGCGTACTTCTTTCTGCTTCCCCTTGTCCACCGAAGTCGGTCTTGCAGGATCGGCCTGTGGTATGGCGGGCTCTGTAGCTGAAGCGTCTGCCGGTGCATCTTCCGGACTTGCTCCGTAGTCCTTGAGGTAAGCTTTCCTTGAACGGGTTGCGGCCAAAGCCTCGTCTTCGTCTGATGGCGAAGAAGTTGCAACCATATGGCATGGTTTGCATTTGGAGTTCTTCCTAGACTTAGCCTTAGCAGCATTAGTCTCTTTCTCGAGTTTCGATACTAAATCCGGATGAACCCACAAGATCTCGTCCCGCCGGGTGGTTAAGGGTACCAGGTCATGATTTTGACCCCTAGCCGGAGGGAAATTGACGATGTTCATCGTTGTCCGGAAAATAGGTGTCACACCGTCCGGGACTTCTTGGGGAGGCAGATTGCCAAATTGCAGGGAGATCATATTGGCCGTGACCGTCTTCTCGGTGTTATGCAGAGTGATGGCCTTAGCATCGATCAGCCCCTGGATCTTCCTTTTCAGTATGTAACACGCCTTGGTCGGGTGGTGTATGTATCTGTGGAAGATGTAGTACTTGGGGTTGTTGGCACTGCCGGCTTCACTGGGCCGCTTCTCCTCCGGAAGGGTGATCTTGCCACTCTTGACGAGACACTCGAATATACTCGGAATATCGTCGTTGTCGAAAGAGTATACTTCGACGGGCCTGGACGTCCCAGGTTTCGTCTGCGTGGTTGCCGCAGTCTTTTGTCTGGACGTATTGATTGTCAGAGCTTCTTTTCCTTTGGAACTGCGAGGATGGTCGCCGTTGGGGGATGACCTTTTGCCTCTGTCGGAGGTAGAGATCATAATGTCATTATCGCGCGCCTTGCGACTGTTGTCATCGGCGGCCACTGCTGAGATGATGAACGAGGGCCAGTTGTGGAACTGATATGGTCCTATGAACACCGAGACCACGGGAAGGAGGTTCTTCCTGCAAATGTCCACCAACGCAGAGTCTGGAACTCCTGGAGGCATCTGTAGCGTGGCTTGACGAAAATGTTCGATGAAGGTACGAACGTACTCTTTTTCCCTCTGTTTGACTTCGATGAGAGAGGACATAGACATGTCCATTCCTCTCTCGTAGAATCGTGTGAAGAATAAAGCCTTGAAGTCTTCGAAGAAAGTAATGCAGTTGTCTGCCAGGCTGCGGTACCACTGGTAAGCCACTCCTGAGAGACAGCCCTTGAACACCCGAGTGAGGAGGGCGTCATTCCCTTGTAGCAACACCGTTATCATACTGAAATAGTTCATATACTGACTTGGCGATATTTTCCCCTCGAACAGAGGCATAGTCTGAGGTTTGTATCTTGGAGGAAAAGGGACCTCTTCCCAGATAGCCGGATAAGGCTGGTTGATTCCCAATTTCTTGAGCTGATCTTTGTGCTTCAAGGCATCGAATTGGGCTTTCAACTCCCGTACTGCTTGCATCGGATTTTCAGCCGGTAGCGAGACCACGGATTAGTGCGGAGTCGGTTGTATCGTGACTTCCGCAGGAGGTAATGCATTCTCCGAGTGAGGAAGTGGAGGACCAGCTGACTCTTGATCTAGAGCAGATTCTTGGACCGTGTTGGATGGTGGCAAGTCCATCCCCACACGTATCTGTGCCGGCGGGACTGATATTTGAGCCATAGCAGCCGCTTATTGAGTTAGCATCATCTGGTGCATGTTCTCCATCATGGATTGTATTTGTTTCAGAGACGTCTCCAGTGTAGTGATGCGCTGTTCCTCGCTTCCTGACGGCGAAGCTTCCTCATGTTTATCTCCAATAGCGTATACTCCCATTTTCCCGGGCATCGTCGAAGGATGTGTATAGGTCGCTACAGAAGTCGACTCTATACTTTCAGTATTTGATTCGGGAGAATGGCGACCCCCAGCGTCGGAATCAGAGGAGTATGAAGTCAGTTGTTGTGACCTCGAACGAGTGTTCTGGAACACCCCATCTTCAGTGTCTCTGAGGAGTATGTTGAATCTCCTTCGTCTCGGAGTTCCAGAGGACGGACGTCTTGAGCCTGAGCTTCCTCCAGGTATATGTGAAGCCATGTTCACAGATGTATGCGTGGGCTCTTCTTCTAGGAAAGATGGAGAGTAGCTCAGTCGGTCAAAAACTGGCCGTTTTGCTTTAGAACAACAGCAATTAATTACAATTCTGTGACCATCACAACAGTGCTCGCTAGGAGGCATAATAGCCATGCTGGAAGATTCCCTCTCCTTGTATCTCTGGATTAGATATTTGCGCAAGTCAGGAGAAGTTGCAGAAGAAGAAGATGATAGCTTGTTCCTCCTGTTCCTATTGGTAGGCGTGCGGATGATGGGGACCATAGTCTTCCTTGTGCCACTTGTATACAACAGATTGGTCATATGGGTGGCGGATAATCTCCGAGGAGCGTGTCTTTCCGTCAATCGAGCCTTCTGTACGCTTAAGGACTTCGCCTGGCGTAATTTTGAGCTTCGCTCTGGTTGGCGTAAGGCTGGGGATGTCCTCAGGCGGCCATCAGCTTCTCGCGTAATTTGGAGGGCGGGTAGATTGTTCCCTTGTTGGCGTGAATGCCGAGAAGTTAAGTAGCTCGCCGCTTGCTTTCCCTTGCGGAGATCACGGGTGTCATCTGGTTCCCCGTAGAGGTCAGATGTTGTCTTACGCGCGGAGCGTGCTTTGTACTTCCGATTTGGCGCTGAGGCATCATCAGAAGTTTTGTCTATTCCGTCACGGACGGGAGATTGGTTTCTAAGCGTAGAGCACAGTGGAGACCTCTGGGTTAGCGCTGAGGCTTTGCCCGAAGTTTTGTCTGTACCGCGCGTAGCGGGAGACTGGTTTCTACGCGTAGAACGCAGTGGATACTTCTGGGTTAGCGCTGAGGCTTTGCCCGAAGTTTTGTCTGTACCGCGCGTAGCGGGAGACTGGTTTCTACGCGTGGAGCGCAGTGGATACTTCTGGGTTAGCGCTGAGGCTTTGCCCGAAGTTTTGTCTGTACCGCGCGTAGCAGGAGACTGAATTTTACGTTCAGGGTACGGAGGGAGCAATGCTATAACCTCATTGGTCGGAGAGATTGGAGAGATCGGAGAGTCCACGGGGATGGTAGAGGATGTCTTGGGCATCCAGACCTTGCGCAGCTTCCTGTTGTTTTGTACAGAGAGAGAGTGAGAGCTACCCCCCGTCCGAAGTATGTCTTCGTAGGCAGACTGGTCGAACTGGACGACCAGTGTCTTCTTCACGGCTCCCACGGATACCGCATCATGTTGAGCAATCGCTTCCTCATCATAAGAGAAAGATGTCCCCAGCAGAGTCGCCATCTTGTTTGTGGTATTAAACGAAAGAACGAAATGTGTATAATACGAGGTTTGCACGAAACCCGCTTTCTTTGGTTTACAAATAAACTTGTACAATTTGATCCTATACGAGGATATAGGAGTACAATTTATTTAATCTGGGTAGATGATTGCTATAGGTGTCTGATGTGCAGTCGATCACTTTAGCCCTTGGACTACACGATGGTGAAGAAGTGCCGTGGAAGACGGAAAGCAGCTTCGTAGGTGGCGAAAGAGGATGGATACACGATGCCAATGTCGTCGATCGCTACTCTTTGCCTGAGCTCTGGACGCTTCTCTCTCTCTCTCAAAGACTCTTCGATCTCTCCTCAATCTCCAATGTTTCGACCCGTGGTTCGATCTCCTTGGAGGTTTGACCTTGTTCGATCTTCTTTCAAAGTTTTGACCTTGTTCGATTTTTAAAGTCTCGACCTGTTCCTCTGTTGATAGAGGTCTCTATTTATAGAGTTTTGGTGACAGTGATCACTCAATCGGTGTAGAAACCGAGTAGTAGAAAGTACAGCACCCTTTTACACAACGGTTAAAATAACCAAAGCCTGCGTATAGATGACCTTTTGAATGAGCGTGTGACGCGGGTCCAACTAAGGGACAAAATGCGTATAATCGCTACGAAGATCACGGCGTAGAAGCCACGTAGGTAGGTATCCCCCGTGTAGAAGAGGTTGGCGTAGAAGCCAATGTCTGTCACCATGGGGTAGAAGCCAAGTAGGCATAGAAGCCGAGTAGGCGTAGAATCCTGATGGCATAGAAGCCGAATAAGCATAGAAGGCCGAATGAGCATAGAAGCCGAACGAGCATAGAAACTGAATGGACATAGAAGCCGAGGTGATGTGGACGTCTTTAGCCGAAATTATGGCTCTTGGAGATATAATCAAATCTCTCGCATTAAATGCAGAGATCCGCCATCATCATTAATTGCCGAGGCGTATTCCGAAGGCCTGCCACCGTTCTGAGCATTCGGTGCAGAGACATGCCTCGAGCCCTGTACGAAGAGCAGCTTTTGACGTGGCAGTCTGTTTGTCTTTCGCGGAGCATAAACAGTTTATGTTTGCCTGTGTAAAACAAGGCAGCGTATCCCCTTGTATGCATAAAAGCAGTCTCCGCTGAGGGGATGTCAGTAAACGACGGTTCGGTGATATTTAATCAAATCCTCTGCATTAAATACAGAGATCCGCCATTAAACTGTGGGGCACGTCCCGAGTGGTCTGCCATCTTTCCAGCCGTTGTCTGGGTAGCCGTGCAGCACTTTTTGTCAGGAGTCAGATGTCAGGTTCACTGCGCGACTTGACAGGTTTATTTCGGGGAAGACGAAGCGTTCCTCGTACACTTTAACGCTGCTATGAAAGCGGATGAGTTTTACGCCATGGAGGCGATGAAGCACCCCATATACGTCGAAGCGGCCTGGACATACTGCATTTACGCGGATGGTCCCATCATATTTTACGCCGTGCTCAGCGAAAAAGCCTCGTTGCACTCTTGATGGCCTTGAGGTCCCCTGCTTACGCTGCCCTGCATCACCATGTTGCGTAGAGCTATCCAGCGTATTTTTTATGCTTCTACACTATTATGTTGTCTTTCTAGTTGCCTTAGGATCAGTTTCATGGCATAGTGAATAACCTAAATCGTGTGGCAGTGCACCGTGCGATATAAGAGGAAACACGGCAAAACTTACCAACTTACCATTTGTCCTTTCCTGTCCAAGGCAAACCAAGTTAATTCAAGCACGAGCAGATATATAACATTTAGGGCAATAGCATATGCAAGTTCTCGATGCGATGCAATAACTCGCATGCGGATAACCGCTAAGTAAGGATGACTTATCTATATGACATAAGTCGCTGGCATAGCCAAAATGGACGGTTCGTGGTCTCGAGACTAAAAGTGATGTGCAACGCAGGTTGCGAGCCCCGCTGTAGAATACTCTATCACATAACATACGACCACTCATACGTTCCGTCCGGATCGGATCGGTCCCAGTGCCCCGACGACCGTCCGCGAAACTCATAAAACTTGTGCACAAGTTGTCCGTGACAATGCAGGTTAGGGTCTATCCTTTTTCCATAGCTTGACATGATAATCATGAATACTAGTGTTGCTCTCATTGCATATCACATAGAGGGTTACATAGTTTACCCTGTTGTTTCATTTAATTTAATTGTACTGTATTTATTTGGCTTATTTTATTTTGTGCCTTGCTATGTCCACTGAGGACCTGGAATGGATTATGTCCCCAGGTTTAGCCGAGGAGCAGTACCCCGAGATATACGGGACAGGAGCTGAGGCTATTGCTGGACTTGATACTGGAGCAGAACTGAACCCTGCAGACGAGGTGATTGCCGAAGACTTCTCCTGAGTACCCGATCCCGTACTCAGTATTTACTTTATGTTTATTTCTTTTGTTCCTGGCCTATTGAGCCAGTGTATTCAGACATAAGTCGGATTGTTTCCCCGACTAACTTGTTGTTGCTACTTATTTCCATTTCATTAAGCAGTTTATTTCTTTATCTTTATGGATGAGATTAGTGTGACTTGTTGTAGTAGACCTTCTTTACAGCTTAAGTGCGCCCTGATGGTTCCATTAAATTGGGTTGACCATCGGTGCGTGCTGCTGGCCATTGCCACGTATCCAGTCCCTCGGTATTTTGGGACTGGGGCGTGACATAGTTTTTGTGGTGGCCCATGCAGGTCTACGACTAAATTATTCGGTTTCAACTTAGGGACCGAACAGGCCTGCAATAAGATAGGATAAGTATAGGATCTCATCCATTGATTGAATCATTTTTGGACTCTATGTCGAATTCAATTTAATTGCTTGAATTGCATCATGATTTGATTCCTCTGTGCGTTCTCATTATTTTCTTTTTATGCAGAGTAATGGATCCCAGAAGTGGTGACGAGAATCCCTTGAGTACACCGCCTGAAGCTGTGGTTACCTGTGAAGCTGGAACGATGCCAGATACCAGAGGACAATCCTCTCAGAACAATCAAACTGGCCAGCCAAGTTCCAGGTTCAGGCGTGATGACATCCCGCCTCCACCCCAGTTCCCTCCTACGATGCCTGTCTTTCCTCCAGGGCAGGCAATGGACGAACAGCAAATGTTCCAGATGTTCTACGTCATGATGCAGGCACAACAACAGATCCAACAGGAGGCCCAACGTCATGAGGCCGAGAACCTAAGGAACAGCCTAGTCGCAGCATTGGAACATGCAAATCCACCAAATAGGAGGCTAGCGATGGGATCTATCACAGATTTCCGTCAACTCAAACCCCGTACCTTCTCGGGCAAGGAAGGACCGACAGAAGTTCATGAATGGCTTACGAACAAGCAGCATCAGTTGGAGGCCGCTGAACTTCCAAGGGACAAATGGATGACTGTCGTCCGGATGCAACTGACGGACAACACGCACCATTGGTGGCTGTCCAAAGAAAGAAGGCTCGGACATGATCAGGTCACCTGGGAGGAGTTCTCCAGACTCTTCCAGGATATGTACATCCCTGTTGTTGCTCGGTCAGAACTCCGAGACAGATTCAACCGCCTGATCCAGGGCAACATGTCGGTGGAGGAATATAACGCCGAATTCATTCGCCTGAGCCGCTTCGCCCCCTCTTTAATTCCTACCGAAGAAGAGAAGGCGAAGAAGTTCTTTGATGGACTCATGTTCGAGCTTCAGAAGTTAATCGGATCGATCGCGCTCACATCTTACTCCGACGTCCTAATTGCAGCACGTCGGATGGAGCGCGTTACTGGGAGGGAATCAAGCCTGAAACGTCCATTCTCCTCAGCACCGTCCAAGTCTTTACCTGGGGATTCTGCCAAACGGCCCCAGAAGAACCAGCCTCAGAAAGCAGCATAAAAGAACCTACCTACTTGTCATTACTACGGCAAAGTAGGTCATATTGAAAGAGAATGTAGACGCAAGCTGGGACTCTGCCTGGTTTACGGATCCGAACAACACTTCTCAAAGGACTGCTCGGAACGTCGAGAGGGAGTTTCGAATCAACCAGCTCCACCTGCACCTAGGCCAACTCTTCCAGCTGGGGGAGCAACTCAGACAGGGCCTGGAGGAGCCAGGCCACCACTACCACCTCAGGCAGCTTTGTTCCAGCAGGCTCGTCAGCAAAGGGGTCCCGCTCAGGGACGAGGTCAGGCATATGCACTAGCAGTCACTGAGGAAGCTACTGCAGGCGAAGTGATAGCAGGTACCATATTAGTAGCTTCAATTCCTGTTGTAGCATTATTTGATTCTGGAGCCTCGCATTCATTTATTGCTGCTAGCTTCGTAGCCACACATAGAGTAGCTACCGCACCTCTCTCGAAGATGAAGAGAATTCTTACGGGAGGTGGAATTATCCCGATTAGTGATATCTGTAGATCATGTTCGGTAGTAGTCTGTGGCCGAGAGATGCGAGCCAAATTCCTGATCTTTTCTATGCCTGATTATGATGTTGTACTTGGTATGGACTGGTTAAGTCATACCATGCGACACTGGATTGCCGGCTTGGAAAAGTAATATTTAGACCCCCTAGCTGTAATGCCCCGTTCCCCCGATTCGGGGAGCGCGGCCAAGAAATACTTACGACCGTCCGAACGGGACAGATTGAATTAAGATCCTTTCCTCGTTATGGATTGGTTTCTTCGGAATCAGGTCCCATATACAATGGATTGTGCCTCGAGGATGGACTCGGCGGCAGAGTCGAGAGGGGCCTTTCCGTTGCGTTGGTTTCTTGTCCGTTTTCGTGCCGCTTGGATGCTTTCTTGTTGGTTTTATGACTTGCATTTTCTTGAATGGTTTCAATGGATTTTATTGCTTTCGTTCTTAGGATTTCGCATTTCGTATCGAGCCTTGGAGACCGAAGCAGGAGGTATTGATCATCCGTTGGTGCGTGCAGGTGATCGTGTAGACGACGCGCGAGCGGAGTCTTAGGGGTCTCTCCTTCTTCTTCCTATTCAACCAAACTTGTGAGTGGCTCTATTTCGATAAGCACCTTCTTTCCAAGGGCTCCGTTCATAATAACAATGACTCAGTGGTGCATTCAATCAAACGATACCAATTAAGTAACAAGTTGGATAACAAGATAAGATAAGAAGTAGGCTTGGAACACCCATTGCTTGTCATACAAAACCTTGCATAAATTTATTGATGCATGCATGTTCGTTGGGTGTTTAATGGGTTGGTATTTATTGATAGTTCAAAGTATTCTTCTATAAACTGCTGCATGTTATTTCATATAACTGTTGGTTGATTGTGATAGTACAGTAAAGCAGTTTCGTATATGATGTTCTTTAAATGGCTAGTAAGTAAATCTATGATGTAGAGTTCATAGAAATGGTCATGGGAATTCTTGTGCACAAGGGATCCAGGTTCCTGCGGACGGTTACCGGGGCACCGGGCCGATTCGACCCGGGCGGAATCTACTTTCTTAGTCATGGGAGCGAGGAATTGTAGCGGGGCTAGCTACCCGCGCTGCAAGCGTCGCCGCCAGCCCAGACTAAACCCATGATGGCTCCTAAACAACTCAGAAAGATGTTGTGTATATTTAAACTGTGCAGACTAACTATGTCTTCGTGACAGGGAAGGCTATGGTAAGTTGTACAGGTGGTTCAGACGGGACAGGTAAAGTCACCGAACGGTGGCATGTGAAGTTATGTTATTTTGTTCTTGCATATTTGCTAAACGAAATCTGAACTAAGCAAGAATAGAAACCCACCTAAGAACATAATTGTAGCATACTCATTAGATCTCATCTCATGAGCTTGGTAAAGTTGAGCAGCTAGCCTTCACCAGTACTTTCCGAAGTACTGACCCTCGTTGTAGCAGGTTCCCCGGCGCAAGGCAACGCGGCGAGGAGCTGAAGTCCTCTCCGGACTTTTGGGATCCTTGGCGGTTCGTGGCCAAGACTTTTGGAGGCTCAAGCTAGAAGCCTTTCACTCTCTCGCCGTTGCTGAATATCGCTCAGGCGATGGTGCTTACTCGCACCCAAGGTGGTTTTGCGTTTTTGAATCTATGTAAAGGGACATAATGTATGGATCGGCTATCTCATTTTGCGTCCAAGTTTGTAAGCTCGTGGGGCATTTTATACTTTTGAGTCAAGCAATGTAAAAAGATATTCATTATGAATAAAAGAGAAACTTTTCTATGCCTCAACCTTGTGTTATCTTATATGTCCACTCTGTTGCATCGTTCTAAAGAATATCCTTATGCCTAAGGCCTTGTGCACGCGCGCCCTACGCGTGCACGGCATCACGCCCGGGGGACGATTATCGATTAGCCGAAATCGGGGCGTGACACTAGCCACCCTGAGTTTGAATTTCTTCGGGGAGCTGTAGAGCAAGGTGTCCAGCCAACTCTTAGGGTATTATCTGTAGAAGAGGAGTCAGGTTACCCAAGAGTCATAGCAGAGTTTGTGGATGTATTTTTCGACGATCTTCCAGGTTTACCACCTGACCGGGAGATAGAGTTCACAATAGACCTAACTCTAGGAGCTGAACCTATCACTTCATCGGTATATCAGCTAGCACCTAAAGAGTTAGTGGAGTTGAAAGCGCAAGTTGACGATCTTCTGGAGAAAGGATTTATCCGGCCCAGTGTTTCACCATGGGGAGCGCCCATACTTTTTGTACCCAAGAAGGATGGAACCGTACGCTTGTGCATTGATTACAGAGCCCTAAATACTGTAACCATTAAGAACCGGTATCCCTTACCACGCATTGATGACTTGTTTGACCAATTGAGTGGTGCTAGGGTATTCTCAAAGATTGACCTTAGATCCGGTTATTACCAGATTAGGGTGAAGAAGGAAGATATCCTAAAGACGGCCTTCAGGACTAAGTACGGACATTATGAATTCCTAGTAATGCCGTTTGGTTTAACCAACGCACCCGCCGTATTTATAAGTTTGATGAATGGAGTCTTCCATCAGTACTTGGATAAGTTCGTGGTGGTATTCATTGATGATATTCTAGTCTACTCCAAGGACCACGAAGAGCACGAGGAACACCTCAGAATTGTGCTAGAAACTTTGAGAAGGGAGAAGCTGTATGCCAAGCTCAGCAAATGTGAGTTCTGTATGTACAAGGTGCCATTTTTAGGACATATTATCTCGGGTGAAGGACTGTCTGCGGACCCAGAGAAGGTCACTGCTATAGAAACCTGGCCTACCCCGACCTCTGTTACGGAAGTGAGAAGTTTTCTTGGACTTGCTGGGTATTACCGGCGATTCGTAGAAAATTTTTCAAGGATCGCAGAGCCGATGACTAAGCTGACACGGAAGGATCAGGAGTTTATATGGACGGAAGAATGCCAGAATGCCTTTGAAGAATTGAAGAGGCGTCAACAACAGCACCAGTCTTGACTCTTCCCTCAGGGTCAGGAGGTTTTGTTGTTTATAGTGATGCGTCAGGTAGTGGACTAGGTTATGTCTTGATGCAACATGGCAAGGTTATCGCTTATGCATCGAGGCAGTTGAAGGTCCACGAGAAGATCTACCCAACGCACGACCTGGAGCTAGCTGCAGTAATTTTTGCATTGAAGATCTGGAGACATTATCTGTATGGAGAGAAGGTCGAAATATTCACTGATCATAAGAGCTTGAAGTATGTTTATACTCAAAAGGAGCTCAACATGAGGCAAAGGCGTTGGCTTGAGTTGATGGTGGACTTTGACATAGATCTGCAGTACCACCCGGGGAAAGCAAATATTGTAGCCGACGTCCTCAGCAGAAAATCCTCGGCTTATTTCTTAACTGAGCAGCCTCAGCTATTACAAGACTTGCAAGATCTTCAGATAGAGGTTGTTTTACCTGGACAAAATGGTTTGCTGGCTAACCTCGAAGTTAAGTCATCGTTGGTGGAGAGAATCAAAGAAGCTTTGCCTAATGATGCCAGATTCCAAAGGCTGAAAGAGAGAACCGAAGCAGGCATGCAAACGGGACTTTGCATCCACGAGGATGGGACATTAAGGTGCGAAAATTGACTATATGTTCCGAATGGAGAATTGAGACAGGAGTTGATGACTGAAGCACATAGCTCCATATACTCTGTTCATCCAGGAGGAACCAAGATGTACCGGGACTTAAGACAATATTACTGGTGGCATGGAATGAAAAGGGAGATTGCCCGATTTATGGCAAAATGCTTAGTCTGTCAACAGGTAAAGGCCGAACACCAAAGGACTGCAGGTATGTTGCAGCCACTTCCCATACCTGAATGGAAGTGAAAGCATATTACCATGGACTTTGTCACTGGATTTCCAAGAAGCCCTAGTAGAAAGGATGCGGTATGGGTTATTGTGGATCGGCTCACTAAGTCGGCTCACTTCTTGCCATTCAGAGTCGGACAATCCACGGAAGTAGTAGCCGACATGTATATGCGACAGATCGTAAAATTATATGGAGTGCCGGTTAGTATTGTATCAGATCGAGACTCGAGATTTACATCTCACTTCTGGCGAAGCATGCAAGAGAGTCTCGGCACCAGGCTCAAATTTAGTACTGCCTATCATCCTCAGACAGATGGCCAATCAGAGCGCACAATTCAGATCTTGGAAGATATGCTGCGATCATGTATACTGGACTTCAGAGAATCTTGGGAAGATCATCTGTACTTAGTGGAGTTCTCCTACAATAACAGCTATCAGGCAAGCATTCAGATGGCACCTTTCGAGGCATTGTACGGAAGAAAGTGCAGATCGCCGATATGCTGGAGTGACGTTGGCGAACGTCAATTACTGGGTCCAGAGTTGGTAACGGAGACAGTGGAGAAAGTAAGGTAGATTCAGAATCATCTCCGTGCAGCTCATGATAGACAGAAGCATTGGGCCGATGCGCACAGATGCCCCCTGGAGTTCAAGGAAGGAGAGCATGTATTTTTGAGGATCTCGCCCACTAGAGGTACTATCAGATTCGGCAGCAGAGGCAAGTTAAGCCCAAGGTATATTGGGCCATTTGACATCTTGGAGCGCATTGGTGAGGTGGCTTATCGTCTTGCATTACCTCCATCCTTAGAGGGAGTGCATGATGTATTCCACGTCTCACAGCTGAGGCGATACGTGACTGACCCAAGCCATATAGTTGATTATTCTGAGATTTTGGTGGGACCTAGCCTGAGATACGAGGAGCAGCCAGAGGGTATACTCGACACCAGTGAGAAGACACTGCGAGGGCAGACAATCAGACTGGTTCGGGTAGCTTGGAAACAACACTCTCCTGGCGAATCGACCTGGGAACGAGAGGATACCATGCGCCAGCGTTACCCACACTTATTTGCAGATGCAGGTAAAACCTAAGCATTCTTTTATTTTTATAGTTCGTGCCCTTTGTAGTTTACCCTTCGATTGCGAGGACGCAATCCTCTTAAGGGGGTAGATTGTAATCACCCTAAAATTTTTAGTTTGTTAAAATCGATTTTTGGGATTTTTTCTGCAATTTTCAGGAATTTACATAAGTGCATTGGGTGATTATATAATTTTTAATTACTAATAACTAATATTAAAATATAATAAAAATATGATTTTATGGTGTAAAATAGAAAACCGGACTTAAGATAATTTTTCTGAATTTTATTGGGCCTCAGACCTATTTTTAAATGCCTAAAAACTATTTAAGGTAACTAATAAATTAATTAATATTTTTACTATTATTATTATTATTATTATTATTTACTTTAGGCCCGGCCCAGTGGGCCGAAGCCCAGCCCAGCCCGCAGTGCTATCGGGTCGGACGGGTCCGCCCAACCCGAACCCGCGCCCGACCCGACCCGAGAGAGCCCATCCCCTTCCCCACGCAGACCCCGGAGAAACCTGCCGCATTCTCCGGCCACGTCGCCGGAGAACCGCCCGGCCTCACCCCCACGTCCCCACGACCTTCCCTCGGCCCGCCTCGCACGGCCACGACCCTCCCCCGAGCCTCCCTATAAAACCCTCCTTCATCTTCTCCTCCTCCCTCAACTTTTCCCCCTTACCCACCCGCCGGAACCCTAGCTCCGGTCCCCTTCTTCTCCCCTAGCTCCGGCAGCCACCGCCTCAACCCCCCCTTGCTCCGCCGAGAGCCGCCCCGGCCTCGCCTCTTCCCTCCTCCCCTCTCAGACCCGACGCCTCCCCTTCCCGACTCCAGTGCCCTAGCCGAAGCTCCTCCTCCGCCGTGCACCGCTCGGCTCCGGTCGACCACCCCCCCCCCCCCCCCCCCGCCCGGCCGCAGCTCGCCCCGCCGAATCCAACCATCTCGGTGATCCCCCAGCCAGTAGACACAGCAGGACACCGGACTCGCTGCCGGACACGCGGACACGTGGACACGGCTGACACAGTGTCCAGGACACGTGTCGGACACGATCGAGTTCGGGTTTTTCGGGTCCCCTTCAGGTACTTGTAACTTTTTGTTCGTAGCTCTGTTTTCGATTCTGCAAATTGCGTTGCGAAGCTTGTATGACCCTCTCGGTGCCCGGACAAACCGCTCGGGGCATCGCGTCCTGTGGTGATCGCACACCGCGATCCAAAAATAGGAAAAATCAGACCCTGTTTTACCCCGGAACTGAGTACGCTCCGCCAAACTGGACGACTTGGTCGCGTGCCGTCTTCACAAATATGTGCGCGTCGTCGATACGGACGTGTGGGATTTCGCGGAAGCTGATTCGGGTGTGGGTGCACACCGGAATCAACGCGTATCCACGGACATCGCCCCGTATCCGACTTTTCTGCAATTCACCCTAACTTCGTGCACATACGTCGAATCGAGACAAAACTTGCGCCATCGGACTCGTAGCGATACGCTGGTCCTGTGGGTCAAGTTTGGTTCAATTCTGAGAACGTTAACGAAATCGCGTGTCGTGGGCCCTACAAGCCCTACTCGACGGGCGATTTTGTGATCGGCTCATCGGAATTCAAATCTGAAAGTTCCGTTGGGTTCGTATCAGCGTTCCTGACCTGTTGACACTAAGTTTGGTGAATTTTGAGACCGTTGACCCCGACACGTTTTTCGGTGCAAAGCGGGCCCACCGGTGGACCCCATTTTGGTCCGAAATTATCGTTTTTGTCCTTGTCTCCAAATTGGACCCAAGGATAGGCGTTTCTAGCTATTTGACACCTTCTAAGCGTGATGGTACTATTTATTTTAGCTTTCGGAGATATCTCTGGAAATTTCCGAGAACAGGACCTAAGTGGAATCCAAACATCAGGCAAGTGCACATTGCCAAACTTGCAGTCTTTATCTTCATATTTCCTGTAATAATATTTTGCTGGTTGTCTTGTGTAAATTCATATAAACTTATTTAAACTGATTAACCTAGGAAATGGATGACGTGCCTAGTGTCCGATCATAGTCGGGTGCCAACACCATACGCGGTGTTGGGTTCGTCATTTAGAGATGGATTTGCGATACCCTTTACTTTTGTACTTGACATATCAAGTACCCTACAACCCAGGACACTTGACACTATACATGGACAGAATCTTCCTGAGACATTCATGGTGACTCTGTATGGGATACAAGACTTGACAGAGATATTCTAGTTATAGACAGTTTGACTTGTTGCATTAGTTATAATTCTGCTGACATGGACATGAGACGTTATGGTCATGGTTTGCATGATTACATTGGGTGGAGAGAGACACACAGGCTACAGGCTGTTCTATCTATATATCTACTATTATTGTGAGGTTGTAGACTCTCCAGCAGAGCTAGACCCTTTACGTGTTATTGCTGCTACCGGCTCCCCGACACAGAGCTTGTAGAGGTCTCAGCCTGAGTACTAGTGTTGCTCTCATTGCATATCACATAGATGGTTACATAGTTTACCCTGCTGTTTTATTTAATTTAATTGTACTGCATTTATTTGGCTTGTTTTATTTTGTGCCTTGCTATGTCCACTGAGGACCTGGAATGGATTATGTCCCCAGGTTTAGCCGAGGAGCAGTACCCCGAGATATACGGGACAGGAGCTGAGGCTATTGCTGGACTTGATACTGGAGCAGAACTGAACCCTGCAGACGAGGTGTCACGCCCCAGTCCCAAAATACCGAGGGACTGGACACGTGGCAATGGCCAGCAGCATGCACCGACGGACAAACCCAATTTAATGGATCCATCGGGCATACTTAAGCTGTATTACATCAAACAGGGTTTTATTATTCTCATCCACAGATATAAGATATCAACTTCAGCAAAAGAAATATTAAGTTACAACCAGACAAAGTAATTAAAATCGGAGAACAATCCGATATTAAGTCTGTTACATAAGTTCTCAAAGACAGGAAATAAAGAGTTCAATTAAACAGGAAATAGAGAGTTTAATGAAACAGGAAAATAAAGACTAAATGACTGAGCATGGTGAAGCAGTTGTTCAGGAGAAGTCCTCAGCGGTCACCTCGTCCTCAGGTTCAGGTACTGCTCCGAGTAGTGCCCTGTTCCGTACACCTCAGGGTAGATCTCGTCTGCTAGAACTGGAGAACAAAACCAGGTCCTCAGAGGGACGTAACAAGGTACAGAAGAATACGAGCCATAATACAGTGAATGAGCATGCAAGTCAACCAAAATGTTAAACACAAGAGAAGCACAAGAAATTAATAAGTCTAAGACAGTGGCATGCCGATGTTACTATCAAACAAATCCGGGTAAATAATTAAACCAGCTAAGTGATCATGCAAGTGAGAGTTATTATTCATACTCAGGCTGAGACTACTACAGGATCAGTGACAAGAAACCATAGCAGTATTTTCTCGAAGGGCCAGTACAGGTGCCAAAGCTCTGTGTCAGAGACTAGAACACTTCCAGATAACAGTATATAATATATATATTCAGCCTTGATATGGTAATACTCTCCCCACCCAATGAAATCTCACATCACAGTTCTCAATGTTCATGTTACACAAGATTGAAAATAATGCAGACAGTCATTAATTAAGTTCTAAGAAAATAAAGCTTAAATCATGAAATCTATATCTTATACAAATCCCTCTTGAATAATCAGGAAGATTATGTATCATGCTTGTGTCAGGTGTCCTGGGGATAATTTACTTGATAGGGCAAGTACCACAGTCACAGAAATTAGAGCAAGAGATTCAAAATGAATTAAATACTGCATTTAATGGCAAGGTACACTTGCCTGGATTTCCTGTTTCAGTTGTAGCTCGAGCTTCAGCTGGATTTCCAGGCAGTACTCCGGTTGCTGAAACAAACATCACCATCAGGTCCAGAACACATCAATCAGCTAGGAACGCCTGTCCTTGAGTCCAATTTGGAGACAAGGACAGAAACGTTATTTTCGGGTCAAGGCGGGGTCCAGATGTGGGCCGCTTTGCACCAAAAAATGCGCCAGGGTCAAAGGTCTCAAAAATAGTCAAACTTAGTGTCAACAGGTCAGGAACGATGATACGAACCCAACGGAACTTCCAGAATTAGATTCCGATGAGCCGTTCTCAAAATCGCCCGTCGAGTGGAGCCTGTAGGGCCCACGACACACGATTTTGTCAACGTTCTCAGAATCGAACCAAACTTGGCTCACAGGACCAGCGTATTGCTACGAGTCCAATGGCGCAAGTTTTGTTTCGATCTGACTTGTGTACACTAAGTTACAGTGAGAAACAGAATGGTCGGATACGAGGCGATGTCCGCGGATACGCACTGATTCCGGTGTGCACGCACATCCGAATCAGCTTCTGCGAAAACCCGCACGTCCGTATCAACGACGCGCACGTATCTGTGAAGACCGCACGCGACCAAGTCGTCCCGTTTGGCGGGGCGTACCCAGTTCTGAGGTGAAATAGGGCGTTGGTTTTCCTGTTTTTGGATCGCGGTGTGCGATCACCACAGAACGCGATGCCCCGAGCAGTTTGTCTGGGCACCGAGAGGGTCATACAGGCTACGCAATGCAATTTACGGAATCGAATTCTGAGCTACGAGCAAAAAGTTACGGATACCTGAAGTGGTCTGAAAAACCGAGTTTAAACCGTATCCGACACGCGTCCAAATCGTGTCCGACACTGTTCACTAGGGTTAGGGTTTAATGTGCTCCTGTGTCCGAATCCTCGCTGTGTCCGCGGCTTCTGTGTCCGTGTCCTCTGCGTCGAGGCTCGCCGGGGTGCTGGGACTACTCGTCGGACGGAGGCGGAGGCGGACTGCCCGGAGGCGAGGTCGGGCTGCTGAGGAGTCGGGCTCGGTTGGGGGTTCTGGGAAGTTGGTCGACGGGCTGGAGGCGGGCGGACTGGGAGGCGAGGCACGGTGGGTGGTCGGCTGAAGTTGGGGACGGCGAGCGGGGCTGCTAGCGGAGGCGGGACGACCGTGGCGGAGGTGGTGGTGGAAAAATAGGGTAGCCGGCGGCAGGGAATCGAGGGGAGGAGGAAGGCTTTTATAAGCCGGAGAGGGGAGAGGGAGCGGCGACGGTTGCGGCCGGCGGAGGCGAGGGGTCGGGGTCCGGTGAGGGAGAGGAAGCGGAGAAGCTGGGCAGCGAAAGGGCGGCGGCGGCGTAACGGCCGGCCGGAGGGGAGGCCAACCGGTCGGGGAACAGTTTGGGGGAGATGAAGAGTTCGGGTCGGGTTTGATGGCGGTCGGGTTTGATGGCGGTCGGGTCGGGTTGGTTTAGGCGGGTCGGGTCTAAAATGAACCCGGATCCGACCCAACAGCAGTGCGGGCTGGGCCGCCCAATGGGCTGGGGAATTGGGCCGGGTTGGTAATAATTAATAAATAATTCTTTAAATAAATAAATAAATAAGTAATTAAATAATATTAGTTTTTAGGCTTTTTAAAAATCATCCGGGGTCCAATAAATTCCCGGAAAATTACCATATTTTTAGTTTTTCATTTTACAACATAAAATATTATTTTTATAATATTTTAATATGATTTAATAACAATTAAAAATCCTCTAATAATTAAAGAACCTGAATTTAATTAGGGAAAATTCCCAGAAAATTCCAGAAAAATGTAAAAATCCAATAATTAAAATTTTCTTGAAAATCAGGGGGATTACAATCTACCCCCCTTAAGAGGATTACGTCCTCGCAATCAAAGATTAACCGGTCAACAGAGATGACACGGTTACAAAATTTATTTGAATCAGAAAAATCAAGATTGAGAGTTTAACACCTAGGAAAAATTATTTCCCTAAGCAATAGAAGTTATGCAATTTCCCAAATGTGGAAAATCTAGAAAATTACTGTTTTAGAAAATCAGGTTATATTTTAAAACTTATTAGTTTAACAATTCTGAGTTATTATCAAATTCAAAATTACTAGGTTAACACTTAGGTTATCAATTATTAACAAGTTAGAATTATTAGGTTAAGTTATCAGGTCAAGTCTGGGGTCACGAACCAGCAGGCACGAACTACAAAAATGCTAGGAACGGAACAACTACAAAGACTTACTCGCATTAGCAACTCCTTGGTTCTGCGCGTCTCCCACAGTCATCGCGAAAACTTGACCGCGTCCTTGAGGTGGTGCTCTCTGATTTTGCTGGGCTTGCTGGTAGGGTGCAGCTTGATGTGCCAAGGGTGGCCTTGGTTGATGCCCTCCTGGTGCTGGTAGAGCTTGTTGGTTCGCTCTTGGTGCTTCTCTACGATCAGGGCAGTCCTTCACTGCATGCTGTCGGGATCCGCAACTTAAGCACAGTCCGTGCTTACGTCTACATTCCTTCTCAACATGGCCTATCTTGCCGCAGTAATAACAAGTAGGAAGAGTCAGGGTTTTGGATGCAGGTCCCTGTGGTGCTTGTTGCAGATGAGGTTTCTTGGCAGCTTCTCCGTTGTTTGCTCTGGCTGGTACTGATGTGGAAGGCCTCTTCAGACTGGTTTCTCTCCTGGTGACGCGCTCCATGCGTCGAGCTGCAGCAAGGACGTCCGTGTACGAAGTTGGTGCGACAGATCCAATCAGTTTCTGTAGTTCGATGTTGAGTCCGTCGAAAAACTTTTCGGCCTTCTCTACTTCAGTCGGGATCAATGTAGGAGCGAAGCGACTCAGACGAATGAACTCGACGTTGTATTTTTCTACCGTCATAGCTTCCTGAGTGAGACGATTGAACTTGTCCCTCAGTTCTGATCGAGCGATAGCCGGTATGTACATCTCCTGGAAGAGTCTGGAGAACTCTTCCCAAGTAACTCGGTCTGGTCCGAGTCTGGTCTCCTCGGATAGCCACCAGTGATGAGCATTGTCCGTCAATTACATTCTGACGGCGGTCATCCAACGTTCTCTTGGTAGTTCAGCTGCTTCCAACTGGTATTGTATGTTGGTGAGCCACTCATGAACTTCGGTTGGTCCTTCTTTGCCCGAAAAGGTACGGGGCTTGAGTTGTCGGAAATCAGTGATAGATCCCGTCGGTTGCCGTCTAGCTGGTAGGTTGGCCTGCTCCAGTGCATTTACTAGACTGTTCCTCAAGTACTCAGCCTCACGACGTTGGGCTTCGGTTTGAACTTGTTGCTGAGCTTGCATCATTGCGAAGAACATCTGGAACATCTGCTGTCCGTCCATTGCTTGGCCTGGTGGAAAGACAGGTATCTGAGGAGTGAACTGGGGCGGAGGTGGAATATCATCACGCCGAAATCTAGAAGATTACGGATCTGCTTGTATGCTTCGGTGAGTAGAGGGATCTCCACTCAATAGCGTCGCTTCATCTTCTCCGTAGGTGGCTGCATCACCTATTGGTGTTCTTGCTGTAGTTCCGTCATTTTCTCGTGAATCCATTACTCTGCATCAACAATAAACTATAAGAGGCGCACAGGAGTCAAGGCAAGATGCAAATCAAAAATTAGTTTGAATACGATACAGATATCAAGAACGTTTGCAAACAAGTGGATGAGATCCTAAAAACTTATCCTATTATTATTGCAGGTCTGTTCGGTCCCTAAGTTGAAACCGAACAATTTAGTCGTTGACCTGCATGGGCCACCACAAAAACCATGTCACGCCCCAGTCCCAAAATATCGAGGGACTGGACACGTGGCAATGGCCAGCAGCATGCACCGACGGACAAATCCAATTTAATGGATCCATCGGGCATACTTAAGCTGTATTACATCAAACAGGGTTTTACTATTCTCATCCACAGATATAAGATATCAACTTCAGCAAAAGAAATATTAAGTTACAACCAGACAAAGTAATTAAAATCGGAGAACAATCCGATATTAAGTCTGTTACATAAGTTCTCAAAGACAGGAAATAAAGAGTTCAATTAAACAGAAAATAGATAGTTTAATGAAACAGGAAAATAAAGACTAAATGACTGAGCATGGTAAAGCAGTTGTTCAGGAGAAGTCCTCAGCGGTCACCTCGTCCTCAGGTTCAGGTACTGCTCCGAGTAGTGCCCCTGTTCCGTACACCTCAGGGTAGATCTCGTCTGCTAGAACTGGAGAACAAAACCAGGTCCTCAGAGGGACGTAACAAGGTACAGAAGAATACGAGCCATAATACAGTGAATGAGCATGCAAGTCAACCAAAATGTTAAACACAAGAGAAGCACAAGAAATTAATAAGTCTAAGACAGTGGCATGCCGATGTTACTATCAAACAAATCCGGGTAAATAATTAAACCAGCTAAGTGATCATGCAAGTGAGAGTTATTATTCATACTCAGGCTGAGACTACTACAGGATCAGTGACAAGAAACCATAGCAGTGTTTTCTCGAAGGGCCAGTACAGGTGCCAAAGCTCTGTGTCAGAGACTAGGACACTTCCAGATAACAGTATATATAATATATATATTCAGCCTTGATATGGTAATACTCTCCCCACCCAATGAAATCTCACATCACAGTTCTCAATGTTCATGTTACGCAAGATTGAAACTAATGCAGACAGTCATTAATTAAGTTCTAAGAAAATAAAGCTTAAATCATGAAATCTATATCTTATACAAATCCCTCTTGAATAATCAGGAAGATTCTGTATCATGCTTGTGTCAGGTGTCCTGGGGATAATTTACTTGATAGGGCAAGTACCACAGTCACAGAAATTAGAGCAAGAGATTCAAAATGAATTAAATACTGCATTTAATGGCAAGGTACACTTGCCTGGATTTCCTGTTTCAGTTGTAGCTCGAGCTTCAGCTGGATTTCCAAGCAGTACTCCGGTTGCTGAAACAAACATCACCATCAGGTCCAGAACACATCAATCAGCTAGGAATGCCTGTCCTTGAGTCTAATTTGGAGACAAGGACAGAAACGTCATTTTTGGGTCAAGGCGGGGTCCAGATGTGGGCCGCTTTGCACCGAAAAATGCGCCAGGGTCAAAGGTCTCAAAAATAGTCAAACTTAGTGTCAACAGGTCAGGAACGATGATACGAACCCAACGGAACTTCCAGAATTGGATTCCGATGAGCCGTTCTCAAAATCGCCCGTCGAGTGGAGCCTGTAGGGCCCACGACACACGATTTTGTCAACGTTCTCAGAATCGAACAAAACTTGGCTCACAGGACCAGCGTATTGCTACGAGTCCAATGGCGCAAGTTTCGTTTCGATCTGACTTGTGTACACTAAGTTACAGCGAGAAACAGAATGGTCAGATACGAGGCGATGTCCGCGGATACGCACTGATTCCGGTGTGCACGCACATCCGAATCAGCTTCTGCGAAAACTCGCACGTCCGTATCAACGACGCGCACGTATCTGTGAAGACCGCACGCGACCAAGTCATCCCGTTTGGTGGGGCGTACCCAGTTCCGAGGTGAAATAGGGCGTTGGTTTTCCTGTTTTTGGATCGCGATGTGCGATCACCACAGAACGCGATGCCCCGAGCAGTTTGTCTGGGCACCGAGAGGGTCATACAGGCTACGCAATGCAATTTACGGAATCGAATTCCGAGCTACGAGCAAAAAGTTACGGATACCTGAAGTGGTCTAAAAACCGAGTTTAAACCGTATCCGACACGCGTCCAAATCGTGTCCGACACTGTTCACTAGGGTTAGGGTTTAATGTGCTCCTGTGTCCGAATCCTCGCTGTGTCCGCGGCTTCTGTGTCCGTGTCCTCTGCGTCGAGGCTCGCCGGGGTGCTGGGACTACTCGCCGGACGGAGGCGGAGGCGGACTGCCAGGAGGCGAGGTCGGGCTGCTGAGGAGTCGGGCTCGGTTGGGGGTTCTGGGAAGTTGGTCGACGGGCTGGAGGCGGGCGGACTGGGAGGCGAGGCACGGTAGGTGGTCGGCTGAAGTCGGGGACGACGAGCGGGGCTGCTAGCGGAGGTGGGACGACCGTGGCGGAGGTGGTGGTGGAAAAATAGGGTAGCCGGCGGCAGGGAATCGAGGGGAGGAGGAAGGCTTTTATAAGCCGGAGAGGGGAGAGGGAGCGGCGACGGTTGCGGCCGGCGGAGGTGAGGGGTCGGGATCCGGTGAGGGAGAGGAAGCGGAGAAGCTGGGCAGCGAAAGGGCGGCGGCGGCGTAACGGCCGGCCGGAGGGGAGGCCAACCGGTCGGAGAACAGTTTGGGGGAGATGAAGAGTTCGGGTCGGGTTTGATGGCGGTCGGGTCGAGTTTGATGGCGGTCGGGTCGGGTTGGTTTAGGCGGGTCGGGTCTGAAATGAACCCGGATCCGACCCAACAGCAGTGCGGGCTGGGCCGCCCAATGGGCTGGGGAATTGGGCCGGGTTGGTAATAATTAATAAATAATTCTTTAAATAAATAAATAAATAAGTAATTAAATAATATTAGTTTTTAGGCTTTTTAAAAATCATCCGGGGTCCAATAAATTTTCGGAAAATTATCATATTTCTAGTTTTTCATTTTACACCATAAAATATTATTTTTATAATATTTTAATATGATTTAATAACAATTAAAAATCCTCTAATAATTAAAGAACCTGAATTTAATTAGGGAAAATTCCCAGAAAATTCCAGAAATTCCAGAAAAATGTAAAAATCCAATAATTAAAATTTTCTTGAAAATCAGGGAGATTACACGAGGTAATTGTCGAAGACTTCTCTTGAGTACCCGATCCCGTACTCAGTATTTACTTTATGTTTATCTCTTTTGTTCCTGGCCCATTGAGCCAGTGTATTCAGACATAAGTCGGATTGTTTCCCCGACTAACTTGTTGTTGCTACTTATTTTCATTTCATTAAGCAGTTTATTTATTTATCTTTATGGATGAGATTAGTGTGACTTGTTGTAGTAGACCTTCGTTACAGCTTAAGTGCGCCCTGATGGTTCCATTAAATTGGGTTGACCATCGGTGCGTGCTGCTGGCCATTGCCACGTGTCCAGTCCCTCGGTATTTTGGGACTGGGGCGTGACACACAGGTCGGCACAAAGGCCCTAGCATCACAATTTTATACAAGCAATCACATTATTCTAGTACACTTTTTGAAAGTATTTAGACTCATTGTTGGAATATTCTGTTTGGGACATTGAGATAGAGCGTGCACATAATCCACGAACGAGCTTTCGAAACTGAAATAATCGAAACGAAGTCCAAAGGCGTATAGACAAGCTCTAATACCAATATGTCATGCCACGATCTCCCGCAGGCTAAATCAGCCGTCCCCGCTAGGCGAGAATGACCACGCCAGCGCTCCCGCGGAACGATCACTTTGACCCATCCGGGCGTGATGCCGCACGAGCGTGAACCGTGCCCGTGCAAAGCCGTGGTTCATTGGCTGGCGGTAAGAAGTCTAAGCCATAGAGTCGCACAGATTGTCCGAGTGCGGTGGAATTTATGAACGCATAGGCAATCGGTAACAAGTTTACTGAGTCGATAATAGCAGAAGCATTGAATAACAAAAGTTGAAGTAAAACTCTTTATTGATATAAACAAGTGTTACAGGCGGCGCTTGGCCGATATTACAATTCGCTAAGATCTCTCTCTGAAACAGTAAAAGCGTGCCAAGTGGCTACAATTGTGGAATAATTTGTACAGGCGATGATCAGGCGATGTTCAGGCGATGTTCCAATATTATGTCTTGTAAACTCCCTCACCCAAAATAGGTATTTGTGTATATTTTATATTATTATATTTATTATAGATGTTGAATTTATTTAGAGTATTATCTTAGTTAATTAGAAAATAATTTTTTTAGTATATTTACTTATATAAATATTTATTTAGAATTATTTTTAGGCTATTTTAGATTATTGGGATTTTTCCATAATTTTTAGTTAATTAAAAACTAGTAACACTAATTTTCTAGGACTTTGAAGAATTTATTTTATGTTCAAACTTAATTAAAAATATTCTAAAATTTTATTTTAGGTTCTAAATAGTCAAATATATTTTCTAGAATTTTTTGGGAATTTTTCGATTATTTTTAGCATTTATTTCGAGTTAATTATGAAAAACTGAATTAAAAACTAATTTCTGAAAAAAAACCCAAAAAGTAATTATTTCTGCCCAGTCAGCAAACAGGGGGCCCACCTGTCAGCCTCCCGCAGCAAACAGTGCCGGGCCCGTCTGTAAGTGACTGCGGGGCGGACAGCGTTGGATAGCTGCCACGTGTCAAGATCTGAGCCGCGATTGCTTTCTCTCTCCTCTATATATATATTAGTTTAAGTTTATTTCTAGGGTTTTTCTTCAGCCGAATTTTGGAGAATTGCCATCTAGGGTTCCTTCATCTTCCAGAAACCATTACGCATAGCTCCGGACTCCAAATGAGACCTAGTTTTTTGTGTTAGAAAGATATTGAGGTTAGATTTCTGATTATATAATTTGTTTTACGAAATTATTATTATTAAATTTTGAAAAATTCGTAGAACACAGCATGTCCGAAAATAGACGTGTTTCGATGTTTTCGTGATTTCGGGAGAACCAGGAATCAGAATCATGAAACGTTTAAAGTTTCGGAAAGCTAATGTCGAGATCATCGACATATATTTTTCCCAGAATTTAATTCGAAGTATTTATATACTGTTAATTCTGTAGAACTTCTAGGTTAGAATTTAACCATCGGTGCACAATACAAAATTTGTATGTGCCATATTTCCCAAAAGAATTTGAATTCGGATGAGCCGTAAATTCCAGCATGTTTTTGACGCTGAAATCTACAGGAAATCATGCATGAAAATTGAGTTTGTGTCGATTGACTTTTTGGTCAACAGATCGCCTCGATTTGCGTGCCATGAGTCTTGAGTTGATAAAATTCAGTTTCTTTGGACAAAATTTAGGAATTAACATAAAAATCAGAATAATAAGATTAAAATAGGATTTTAGAGTAATTATTCCAGAATTAAATAAATTAAAATAAATTATCTTTTGACGTGATAAATTTGTAATACATAGGCTATTTGGACTGTGACTTGGACTCTGATTCATACCAGCAGCAGGACCCCAGGCAAGATACCTTGCCAAATTATTACAGTACTTTTGCATGCTATTTATATTTCCTTATATTTATTGCATTTTTGTTTATTCTTGCATGTGTAGTTTTCTTTCAGTCATTACTATATATTAGATATGTTGACACACACTTGACACTTAGTATCATAGAGGACAATCATTAGGCGTATGGGCTTTAACCACTCTGGTAACACCGTAGTTACTAGCACGCACTATGGTGGGTCGTGTCCGATGGCCGCTACCCCCGAGGTATGTCGATTGATGGAGTCCGAGGGTCGCTACCCCCGAGGTATGTCGGCTGATGATGTTCATGGACGAGCGTATGAGTTGTGAGGATTAGATCGAGTAGCCTACCCTTGCCCATACGTCGAAAAGTTGTCCTCATTTGCATTCATATAGATGGTCTTGTACAGCGTACTTATTTATTTTTAAATTATATGCATGTTTACTGTATTCAAATTGGCTCGTATTTTCTGTATCTTGTTACGTCCCTCTGAGGACCTGGTCCTCTGCCAGGTGTATCTGCTCTTGAGTATTTGCAGGAGTACGGGCCTGGACCTGACGCATTCCTTTCTGCCGAGGAGGTCTTACCTTCTGAGCATCGTTGATTATCTAGCGATGGATTCTTTTAGCTGATACACTTTTGTCTTCACATTATTTTATATTGGAGATTTTATACTCCTCTCTCGTTTTAGTTTTGGTTATAGTCTTTGGTAGTGGATTTGTCTCCACCCGACTATTATTTTAGATATTTCAGACTCCTTATTCTAGTTTAGTATTTCTTTTCTATGACTTGTTGTGTGGATGAGATTAGCATATCTGTGACTTGTGACATTATATATACCACATGTGAGTTATATTCATATTACAGCGTACGTATGGGTTATGGTTTCCATATATTGGAGTTGCCATATCCATGCGGCTGGCATGCTTACGTGTTCCTAGTCCTACATATTTGGGACTGGGGCGTGACATATTTTTGTGGTGGCCCATGCAGGTCGAGAGCATATTGTCTCAGTTACGTTACTGTACCGAACAAGCCTGCACCTAGGACTAGAGTATAGGATCTCATCCACAATTAACTATGACTCATCTTTCTTCTAATCTATTATATTTGAATAATTGCATCCTGCTTGATTTCTGTACTCCTATAATAGTTCCTTTAGTATAGTCTCTCCTAGAATATAGAAGTTTTTGTTGTTAGATGATAAGTATGGTAACCTTCCTATTAAGAGTACAACTAGAGTGCTGACACACCACTAAGTTTAGGATGTCTAGTGAACCCTAGAATTCCTTATCTCTAGAATTGTTTTACCATTACCTCCTGATGTGTTATAAGGACTTGAGAGTAGTATAGACACTACTAGAGTTAGTTAGAAGTTTACCATTATGGTTGCCCCTAGCATTGAGAAACCAATAGAAAACCAAAGTGAATATTAGGACTGAACCTAACCCACGCCGTTAGATGAGTATTGGAGAACCATAAATTTAGATTCTTGTCTTGAGATAAGCAGAAAGTACCTTAGAAAGCCAAGAGCAATGCATAGAATATTTTCCTAATCATACCTCAAACACAGAGACTAGCATACCCCTTTCCCTTGGAAAACTATGATGCTATCTAGAGCCCCTCTATTTTCATATATTGTTCCCCTGTGACCATAGCGTTCGCTAATTGTGCGACGATCAAAATTACGTTCTTCTTTTCTTTATCTTTCAACTCGTGCCACCTGACACTTCTGATAGTAGTCCAAGTAATTTATTTCTTTGTTAAGGACACATAGTTTGCTAGGATTATAGTTGTAATCTTGAATTTTGAAATTGTGTGCTTAGTAGTTAGAACTTGATAGTTAAGTTATTCTTGTAGATTGAGACCTGGTGCTTATCCCTTAGTTTTAAATTGCGTAACTTGTACCACACCTCAATACGAGTTATATTCCCTTTCCTTTGAGGCCAGTAACTGTCCCATTCCTACTATTGACACTTGCACTATGACTAAGAGTTAAGACGACCATGACCTATGTAATATAAGAGGATACCCTAACAAGTACCAAGACCCCTTCTCGAAGACCTTAATAGGAGCTTCTACGGTACCCTTAAGAATGTCACAGTATTAGTTTATTGTTTTAAGTTGGGTAGTATACCTCACAACCTAGTATCACATAGTCTTTTGACCTATTATTGAAGTGTGATTGAACAACATTAATTGTATACTAGCATAAGACGACAGTGGTTATTCAGACAATAGAAGTTAGAGGTCCTTGCCCATATTTGGTCGACTAGCGACATAGACAAGGAGGTTGTATGATAACTGTAGGGATTGTAGAGTCTTTTATTATTGTTGCTTAGTTGTTTTGTTTTGTGAACTTAAATTAATTTGTACCTCCTTTCATCATCATCTAGCGTACTTATATTTGCTGCACTACCTTGACTTATGCTGCTATTATAGCCTAGTTTTGCAAGCTTACTCTTTTATCGAGCTTGATCATGAGATATGTATTATTGGGGACGCCTACTAATATATTTCAGAATCAGTGTATTAAGGTCTAGCTAACCTTACTGCGCTTGATTCGCCCTTCGTAATACTACTTTACGTGGATTGAGATATGTAGTGATTGGTAGAAGAATATACTTGTCCCTAGATATGTCTGAGCGGATCGTATTGGTTACATAACTGTACTAATACGAGCATGTGAATAGGAATTACCAAAATAGGACTTCAATCCTGTCACGACCCGCACCCGGAAAATCGGGCATGAGTCGTAGGTACGTCCAGCCTACGCCGCAGCATCGGCGGTAGAACGCTGTCTAGGTCAACTATCTAGATAATAATCTCACACAAAAATCGGGCATGACCTCTCCAAAAGGAGGGCAACCAAACAAATAATATATAAACCTGTCAAGATCTCAACTCCAAACGGAGGAGCAAATATCAAATGATAATCACAATATACTCAATCACGAATCTAAGCACGATAAGATAACACAGAGATCTAACAACTATAAAGTCTAACCAACAACAACTACTACAACAACCACAACATCAAATAATAATACAACAATATCCAAAATAATATACAAACAAGGTCTCAATCCAAAATCGGAGACAAATCCGGTACTAAGGCTAATAAAACAACAACAAGATCCTAGTGATCCCGGCTACCAACCCGGAAATTACCCCTAAACTAGAGGGTCCCTGTCTGCACCATCGACAGGCTCAGGTCCATAGAATGTCGGACACCAATCCTCCGGATACTCTGGAAAAATATGTCCAGTCAGGACTGGAGCAAGTACATCTCTAACAGCAGTTCCATTTAAATGATAAAAACTATAAAACAGTTATAGCAAGTAGCAAGAAGAAAGAAGTAAGTATGAAACAGGAAATAAACATGTATCACTGGTGCATAAAGGTAAAGATGCAGGAATATCAGAAACAAGATAGTAGTAACTGTAAGATACAAGAATCTAAGCTAAGATCAAGTCCGTACACATGAACGTGTAGTGAGTCCAGCATGAAAAATATGTAGTGAGTCAAGTCCAAAAATATGTAAGTGAGACCAACAAGAATGCAAGTGAGTCCAGACTATAAAGAATGAACTCGGTGTCTTTGAAATACTTGTTTCGACATGTAAACGGCTAGGGGTAAGTACGGCTCACCGCGCACTGGGTGCGCGGCTGCTATCATTCCAGATTAGACCAGAGGGAGTGATTCCTGATGATGCCAGATAGGAATGTTTACATGTCTACTCGAGTATTTCCCCGTCCCGACTAATACAAGTAGATCCAAGACCCGACATGCAAATCAAGATGAGTCCAGCCTGAACATGAATGATGCCTGTAGGTGATGCCAGTAGGTGATGCCAGTAGTGATTCCAGAATAGAGGCCAGAAACATGAAATGTACGTGTCGCAAGTAAATGAATCCAGAAATATCAATCAGTGTCCTGTGTTGTGCCAGAATAATCAGATGATACTATACTAGAAGCTGAATCATAATAATTATCAGATAATGAAAACTATCAGAGAATGTACTCGCCTGACGTCCTGAGCAACTGGCGATCCGAACCGGTGTCGCAAGGACCTAATACGAAAAGTAAGGTTACACGGGGTTCTAATGAGTTAAACAGATATAAAATAATTAAAAATAGGCTTCTAGGGTCGTTCTAGGTCAAACGGGTCAAACCGGTAAAATCTGGGTCAAAAAGTCAACTATGAATCCAAAAAGTCAACTCTAGGTCAAAACTAGGTCAAAAGTTGACTTTGGCGGTCAACCGAGTCAACTACGGTCAAGTCTGGGTCAAACTAGGGTGCTCCTGAAATTCTAGGTCAAACCGAGCTCATTAAGCTAGAAAACTCACAAACTCGCCTCCTTGAGATACCGGGATACCCTCGGTATCCGATACCTCAACCTAGGCTACGCACCCCGCCTAAATCTGCTAAAACCTATGCTAGCACGCGTAAATATATACACATAAGCATATAAAAATTACTTCAATACTATTCCTAGGCCATTGCTCAAAAACCCCGCTCGAAACCCAATACCTTGGTTATCTTAAGGTATTGAGATACCTCGGTATCTCAAGGTATTGAGATACCGCTCTAAACTCAACCCGACTACCCCTCTAGCTAACTAACTATGCATAAACATATATATCTAGCTATAATCTAGGCTAATATATAGATATCTAATATATATAGGCATATACCTATATATCTATACCCAATACCTTACCTTATCTTACACATACCTTACCTTACCCTCCTCATAAATATATAAATATATCTATATCTAGATATCTAAACTATCTACCTAGCTATATATAGATATCTATATATAAATCTATCTATCTCTCTCTCTAGATATCTATAGATATATTTATATAGCTATAGGTATATATATATCTATACCTAGGTATTTACCTATCTAACTATATAACTATCTATATAGATATCCATCTATCTACCTATTTATGTATCTATCTATCTAGCTAGCTATATAACTATATATTTATCTATCTTTCTATTACCTATCTATCTATGTGTCTATCTATCAATCTAGTTATATATATCTAGCTATCTAACTATTTATCTAAATCCATCCAATACCTATCTATCTATTTAAACAACTAGGTAATTATCTATCTAACTATCTATGTCTATCTATCTATTTATCTACTATCTACATATATATCTATTTATCAATCTAGCTATCCATGTATCTATCTATCCATATATCTATCTATCTATCTATTTATCTATGCATCTATCTATGTGTCTGTCTATCTATCTAACAATCTATATACCCATCTAACTATAGATCTAGTTATCTATCCATTCACCTTATCTATCCATCAAACTATTTACCTATCTATTTAACCATCTATCTATCTAATAATCTAACTACCTATATATATCTATGTATAAATCTCTCCCTCTCCCTCGCATTTGCTGCTGCCCTTGCCTTAACTTGCTGCTGCTGCTACCTTAAACTGCTGCTGCTGCTGCCCACATTGCTGCTGCTGCTCCCTGTTTCAACTGGGCACCCCCCCCCCCTCTCATCTCACATACACACACACACACCCCCATATATATATATACATATATATATATACATATATATACACATCTATATATATATAACTAGATATCTATATATATATTCACACTCATCTACACACTCTAACACACACACTAGCACACTAATACACACACACTCACAACACAAGCACACACACACACATATAATTATATACACATATCTATATATACATATACACACACATATAAACATATATATATCTATATATATATATATATATCTATCCTCACTCACACACACTCACTCTCACACACCCTCACACACACACTCTCACACACACTAGCACACTCTCTCACAAACACACAACCTCACACACAAACCCTCATACATATATATACAAATATATATACATATATACACACAACTCAAACTCATATATATATATATATATAGGCACTCACTCACACTCACACACACTCACCTACGCACTAGCACACACTCACACAAGCACTCACTAACACACATACACTAGCACTCACTAACACACTCACAAACACATAACCACACGCATATATATAAATATATATACATAAACACACATACAAATATATATAAATATATATATATATATATATATACACAAACACAACACTCACACAACCACGCACACAACACTCAAACCACACGCCCCACTCACGCCCAACGATCCCGACACTCACCAACATCCTAAAATATATATAATATAGCTCGAAAACTCTAGCACACACTCTCCGATACTAACCCAACGCGCGCACAAGCCCGAAACGAGGAAACCAAGTCGAAATGGCCGTTCGGTCATTTCGACGAACACGTGGTGTGCGGCTCGGAAAACCTCCTGAAACGCACACCAAACGAACTCAGAATCGGCCCAAAATTTACCCACGCGTCCTAAATGATGTCTAGATCCTAGAAAATGCGCTCCCGTATCGATTCTAGGTCCGTGACGGAAACGCACATGCACTTAGAATCGGCGACGACGAAAAGCCCCAATTTCGCCCGAAACGCCCGTTTCTCCGCGACACGACTTCCCGTGTCCAAACGGAGACACGCTCTCACCCTCAAGACTCCCGACAATGTCTACCTAGGTCCATCTAACCTAGGGCATCACCCAAAATTGGGCCAAATTCGGATTTCACCCGAAATTGACACAAAACCTAATGTTAAAGTCTCTAAACCCAACTAAACTAGTTCCAACTTTCTCCCACGGGTAGCCTAAGGGTCTAGGAAGGTTCTAAAATATTAATTACACTATAAAAGAGTAATTACAAGGGAAAAATTAGGGTTTACCTCTTGAGAGTTGGAATCCCAAGCCAAAATCTCCAAAATGCTCCAAATCCTCCAAATCAAGCTTCCAAGCTCCCAAATCTAGCTCCAACACAAAATCTAGGCTCTACCCACCTAGGTTAGGGAAGAATGTAGGGTTAGGGTTACATAAAGAAGGAGGAATGGAAGAAATAAGGAAGAAAAAGGAAGAAAACTTACTTTGGAGGAAGAAGGAAGAAGGAAGAAGAAAGGAGAAGTGGAGAAGGAGAAGTGAAGAAGAAGAAGTGGAAGAAGTGGAATGAAGAGGAAGAGGAAGTGGGGAGCTGCTCCTGCTGGAATGCACAGTCTGGGAAGGGTTTGGGGCCGGCCACTTGCTACATAAAGGGTTACACTAAGTTCCACATTCCCAAAACGCTCCTACTCACTCGGTTTTGGGTTCCGGGGTCCAAAAATACTCAAACTAACTCCAAATCTCTCCAACTAACCTCCTAAAAATAAAATAAATATTCTAAGCCCCAAAATAATTCTCACAAGGGTGTGAGCTGGGTCGGACATGGGTCCACTAGGGTCTGACATGGGTCCAGGCTAGCCAAAATCCTAAAACAAACAATAAAAATATAATACAATCAATAATTAAATATAAATACAAATAATTAAATATAAATATAATTAAATATAAATAATCCATAATTAACTAAATTAAAAATAAAAAAAAATACCCGGCTCTGGAAATGGGGTGGTGACAAATCCATAACTGCTTTGACAATTTCTATTTGAATTCTTTAAACGCTTTGATCCCGATACTTCTATTCTATTACCTCGCCCTTGAACTCTTTATTATTGATCTCCGTCTTCCCTTGTTTCGGAAAGACGAAACCTCGTGCTTGATATAAGTTTAATACACAGAGAGTACTAGATATACCCCGTAGGCCGATCACATACTTGAGGATTATTCTTTTGTAATTAAGGACATATCATATATGATATAATCGGCGTTGAAGTTTTGAGGATTGAACGACATGAGTAAATAAATTAAGGAATATTTTTCTTAAAGTATATAGCCTTCTGTGATAGATGGATAAATTCTAAGTTGGGTAGCAGTGCATTATCAACTTGAGAGGAATTTCTTTTAGATTGTGATCAAGTAAGATTAGATTGGGAGATTCAAGTCTTTTTAATTTTGAGACATTTTAAAAGAAGAATTAAGATAATGAGGATTTAACGAATTTTAAAATCTTGATATTGCGGACCAAATATTTATACTTTGAGCACATGATTTAAATTTTGAATATTGAAGGATGAATCATCGATTTAAATTTTGAGGATAAATATAGAATTTTAGACTTGAACAATTGGTTAATTAGATTTAAATTTTATAATTTGATGATTTGAATTAAAAGTTCAATTTTGATTGTTGGGTCACCTATTTGAAATATTGAGGATGTAAATTGAGTTTAAATATTTGAATAGTACAAAATTCTTAAGTTAAGAATAGGAATAAGATTTGATTAGAATTGTTTATTGTTCAAAGTCTAGAGGAGATTATGATAGTTAGAAATTATGATATAAATTTTGATGTGGGATGTCATATAGACTTGAGTTAGATTTGGATGTTGATTATTTAAAAATCGAGAAGAGATTACGACAGGTTGAATTTTGATTTAAACAGTGGTTATCTTAATTTTGAAGTGATCGCGATAGATTTGAATAGATTTTGTTATTTAAATTTTTGGAAGAGATTGCGATTGACGTACCTTATGTACGAATGTGAAGGATTTAACAAATTATGCCATATTTTAATTTCGAGGACAAAATTATTTTAAGTTGGGTAGATTGTAAACTCCCTCACCCAAAATAGGTATTTGTGTATATTTTATATTATTATATTTATTATAGATGTTGAATTTATTTAGAGTATTATCTTAGTTAATTAGAAAATAATTTTTTTAGTATATTTACTTATATAAATATTTATTTAGAATTATTTTTAGGCTATTTTAGATTATTGGAATTTTTTCATAATTTTTAGTTAATTAAAAACTAGTAACACTAATTTTCTAGGACTTTGAATAATTTATTTTATATTCAAACTTAATTAAAAATATCCCAAAATTTTATTTTAGGTTCTAAATAATAAAATATATTTTCTAGAATTTTTTGGGAATTTTTTGATTATTTTTAGCATTTATTTCGAGTTAATTATGAAAAACTGAATTAAAAACTAATTTCTGAAAAAAACCCAAAAAGTAATTATTTCTGCCCAGTCAGCAAACAGGGGGCCCACCTGTCAGCCTCCCGCAGCAAACAGTGCCGGGCCCGCCTGTCAGTGACTGCGGGGCGGACAGCGTTGGATGGCTGCCACGTGTCAAGATCTGAGCCGCGACTGCTTTCTCTCTCCTCTATATATATATTAGTTTAAGTTTATTTCTAGGGTTTTTCTTCAGCCGAATTTTGGAGAATTGCCATCTAGGGTTCCTTCATCTTCCAGAAGCCATTGCGCATAGCTCCGGACTCCAAATGAGGCCTAATTTTTTGTGTTAGAAAGATATTGAGGTTAGCTTTCTGATTATATAATTTGTTTTACGAAATTATTATTATTAAATTCTGGAAAATTCGTAGAACACAGCATGTCCAAAAATAGACGTGTTTCGATGTTTTCGTGATTTCGGGAGAACCAGAAATCAGAATCATGAAACGTTTAAAGTTTCGGAAAGCTAATGTCGAGATCATCGACATATATTTTTTCCAGAATTTAATTCGAAGTATTTATATACTGTTAATTCTGTAGAACTTCTAGGTTAGAATTTAACCATCGGTGCACAATACAAAATTTGTATGTGCCATAATTCTCAAACGAATTTGAATTCGGACGAGCCGTAAATTCCAGCATATTTTTGACGCTGAAATCTACAGGAAATCATGCATGAAAATTGAGTTTGTGTTGGTTGACTTTTTGGTCAACAGATCGCCTCGATTTGCGTGCCATGAGTCTCGAGTTGATAAAATTCAGTTTCTTTGGACAAAATTTAGGAATTAACATAAAAATCAGAATAATAAGATTAAAATAGGATTTTAGAGTAATTATTCCAGAATTAAATAAATTAAAATAAATTATCTTTTGACGTGATAAATTTGTAATACATAGGCTATTTGGACTGTGACTTGGACTCTGATTCATACCAGCAGCAGGACCCCAGGCAAGATACCTTGCCAAATTGTTACAGTACTTTTGCATGCTATTTATATTTCCTTATATTTATTGCATTTTTGTTTATTCTTGCATGTGTAGTTTTCTTTCAGTCATTACTATATATTAGATATGTTGACACACACTTGACACTTAGTATCATAGAGGACAATCATTAGGCGTATGGGCTTTAACCACTCTGGTAACACCGTAGTCACTAGCACGTACTATGGTGGGTCGTGTCCGATGGTCGCTACTCCTGAGGTATGTCGATTGATGGAGTCCGAGGGTCGCTACCCCCGAGGTATGTCGGCTAATGATGTTCATGGACGAGCGTATGAGTTGTGAGGATTAGATCGAGTAGCCTACCCTTGCCCATACGTCAAAAAGTTGTCCTCATTTGCATTCATATAGATGGTCTTGTACAGCGTACTTATTTATTTTTAAATTATATGCATGTTTACTGTATTCAAATTGGCTCGTATTTTCTGTATCTTGTTACGTCCCTCTGAGGACCTGGTCCTCTGCCAGGTGTATCTGCTCTTGAGTATTTGCAGGAGTACGGGCCTGGACCTGACGCATTCCTTTCTGCCTAGGAGGTCTTACCTTCTGAGCATCGTTGATTATCTAGCGATGGATTCTTTTAGCTGATACACTTTTGTCTTCACATTATTTTATATTGGAGATTTTATACTCCTCTCTCGTTTTAGTTTTGGTTATAGTCTTTGGTAGTGGATTTGTCTCCACCCGACTATTATTTTAGATATTTCAGACTCCTTATTCTAGTTTAGTATTTCTTTTCTATGACTTGTTGTGTGGATGAGATTAGCATATCTGTGACTTGTGACATTATATATACCACATGTGAGTTATATTCATATTACAGCGTACGTATGGGTTATGGTTTCCATATATTGGAGTTGCCATATCCATGCGGCTGGCATGCTTACGTGTTCCTAGTCCTACGTATTTGGGACTGGGGCGTGACATATCTTGTATATGTGCTTCAGTTCCGGACGCAACGTTCCAAGGCTTCGGAGTGGACTCCTGGCCTTGGCACGCACGAAGGAGTCATCCGTACCGAACGAGGTTCTCCCGCACCCTGCAAATGATCTGGTAGATTATCAGTACATTGAATGCACTGGTGGGGAGGCTACTCGCCCGCTCGACAAAACCATACACGTAATATAGGTTCCGTGCACCAACTATTATGTTGTCTTTCTAGTTGCCTTAGGATCAGTTTCATGACATAGTGAATAACCTAACTCGTGTGGCAGTGCACCGTGCGATATAAGAGGAAACACGTCAAAACTTACCAACTTACCATTTGTCCTTCCCTGTCCAAGGCAAACCAAGTTAATTCAAGCACGAGAAGATATATAACATTTAGGGCAATAGCATATGCAAGTTCTCGATGCGATGCAATAACTCGCACGTGGATAGCCGCTAAGCGAGGATGACTTATCTATATGACATAAGTCGCTGGCATAGCCAAAATGGACGGTTCGTGTCTCGAGACTAAAAGTGATGTGCAACGCAGGTGGCGAGCCCCGATGCAGAATACTCTGTCACATAACATACGACCACTCATACGTTCCGTCTGGATCGGATCGGTCCCAGTGCCGCGACGACCGTCCGCGGAACTCATAAAACCTTGTGCACAAGTTATCTGCTACAATGCAGGTCAGGGTCTATCCTTTTTCCATAGCTTGACATGATAATCATGAATCTTAATCTTATTCTGAACGAGCATTTGCTCCATGAGCTGAGATTCTTTCTTTACTTGATACGATCCTCGTTCAGATGCAAACTTGGCATGATTATCATTCAAGTGTAATTCTCATTCAATATTCATCTTGCCTTGATGCATGCCCTTGGTTCGGGGATTGCCTTGGTGACCTAACGGTCCCGGATACTTGTAGGTTCAATTGCACAGAAGAGATATTTGATAGTCTCCTGGCTAACTAGGATGCATGTATGATATGGATAATGTTAAACATTTATAAGCAGGCAAGCATGCATTTCTAAGGAACACAAGTAATCATATTGGCTCGGGCCCGAAGGTAAGCCGAGAGGTGAAACCGTTAGGGGCTTCCCGAGCGACATGATATAGGGTCGTGCAGTGTAGAACATGTGAACAGTGCACTAAGAAAAGCATATACATATCGTTCTATCGAGGCATAGCAGGGTCTGAATATTAGCAATATTTTATTTGCATGTTCTAGCATAAGCAATACAAGTTGGGATTATTCCCTTAGCTAGGTGCGTTGTATTCTTATTAGCATGCAGGGGTGATTCACCTAGCGACTAACATGTATCGTTTCGTATTTTATGTGTGCTGGCTAAGCAAAGACAAGTTTACCGTAGCCACCCACCTTAGCGATGATTCGCCTCGGAAGAGCGATACGTCAAGCGAGCCTCTGAAAGCCTAAGCCGAACTCATGTAGGAACAAGTCGGGATATCCTTTGCCTCAAACGAGTATTCTCGCCTGAAAAAAGCGGGTCGGGACATTGTACTTTTGCCGTTTGAATCGGCAGTCCGCTTGAGCGAAACAGGGTGTTACATAGGCTAGACGTCATTTGCGATATATATGTGTGTGTGTGTGTGTGTGTGTGTGTGTGTGTGTGTGTGTGTGTGTGTGTGTGTGTGTGAGAGAGAGAGAGAGAAAGAGAGTGTGTTTTGTGGTTTGTGGTTATTTACATTAACCTTTCCTGTATAAAATTGAACATCACTCATCATTTATATGTCAATAATTGTATTAAGTTTTCAATGGAAATTCGAACCGTGTTCATCTCCACGGGAGCCCCCATCGTAACCAACAGGCCACGACCCCACGGACTTTATATGTTGTAAGTTTAGTGCTTTTGCAATGACAATAAATAAATCTACATAGTAATTTATAATTGGCACAATTTAGTATAGTTGGTTGTAGTTGTCACAATTTGTTTATAAATAGTGTAAAACATTGCAATCAAAACTATATTGTTATAAAAAATTCTAACTAGTTGTAATCGTTATGGTTTAGTTGGAGAGATATAAATTAAACATGTAAGTTTCAAGATATACTTAATTACAAGTTAAGCGTAACAAAGAGAGAGATGACCAACAACTTAAGTCTCAAATAAAGAGCATAAGTGTCATTTTTATTTATTTCGAAACTTAATTAAAGAATAAAGTGGGTGGATGGAGGCGGTTTAAACAGAAAGACTTATCAAACATGGTGCTTCGACCAAAATTCATAAAGATAGAGAGGGACAACAAAGTTTTTCCATTATATAATCCGTGTACCTCCTTCCTCAATCTTGCTACATCCTTGTCATACATTCATACTCATCCATTTGAATACCATATTGACTTGCCTAGACTCTTTTATTTTGAAGAATGAAGGATTGGCGAGGGCACCATTTGAGTGAGGAGGAAGTAGAGGAGAAGGGAGGAGAGGAAAAGGGAGGAGAGGAAAAAGACTGAGAAAAAATGTGGAAGGAGAGGTGAGGATGGAAGAGAAAGACGAGGAAATACACTTGCAATAAAAAAAAAAATTTTGTGTAGCACCCGTTCTCATGGTAATCATGGAATACGTAGGTAAAACAAGAAGGTCAAAAATGTTAAAATATAATAACTCTACTAAAATTGACATAATATTTATAGTATTGATGACCTAAGATAAGATTATTTTATAATTATTTTAAGGACTACAAAATAAAAATAATTTAACGGCCTTATTTTTAAAAATTGATATATTTTTGGAACTAATACCCAAAGAATCCAATTTGTAAGAACCAAATTTCCTTTAAAAAAATCAAATTAATTAAAAGAGTAACAGGAGTTCAATAAAACTAATTATAAAAAATTAATAAATATTGATATTTTCCGATAAAAATATTCCATTAATTGTGCATGTATAATATATAATCCCAATTAATACCATATTTAATATCACATTTTGAGATGTTGTATAAACCACATTTCATGCATGGACATGCGCGAGTGTCTTAATAAAACCAATATACATGTAAGTCAATCCCCATCAATAGCCAGTTGGACAACTCCCAAAGCATTACTGAAAAGGCTGGGCATCAATACATTTATTCTAGAATTTGTTCCATTAATTTTTATTTTTTTGTGTGTTATGTTTGGTAAAAACATGAAAATAATGAAAAAAAAAGGCTTAATTTCAAGCTGCTATTTAAGTTTTTTTATTTGATATCATAAACTTTAATACATACCAATCACTACCGAATATTTTCAAATCGATACCTTCCGTCAGTCAGGAATTAATTTTTCTATTTCAAAATAAATAAATAAATAATAAAATTGTGACCAAATTATCCTCTTCCATTCTGGAGATATTTGAAGCGTCCATGAATGAGAATAATATTTTTGTCATTTAAATTTTTTTGTCAACACGGCTAGGATATTAAATTGTACAGTTATTGTTGAAGTATTACGTTGTCTAATATTAAAGTTTAGAGTATCATGTTAAAGTTTAGCCAAAAAAAAAAACCTACGATCATATGTAAATAAAGTTTAAACATGCAGTGACTAATTTTGAAATAACTTTTATGCGAGATCTAGAGATGAGTTGTACATATCATTTTTTTTATAAAATTATATTTTCAAAACTAAATTCCAAACTAAATATTTTTCTATTTGGATGCAAATTTTTTTCTTTTTTGAATGTCCGTTGTTAAAGACAAAAAAAAAAAAGACGAAAGACATTTTTTTGGGACTAACTCTTAATATATTTTATGAATCTTAATTCTCTACAACAAAATATGATACGTTTTGATCTAGAGTGGGGAGGCATAAAATCATGGCTGGATGGCGGAAGATCAGTGGATCGAGCCACTATGACATATTATTCCTTCCATTTTTAAATTATGGGAGTTGGAGGACAGTGGTCCCAAAAGACATATAATACAGCGTGCATAAAGTCTCGAACGTTACGTCGGACATCTAAAAAAAAAAATCTAGAGTGTGAGTAGGATCTTTTGTTGTAGAAACTCATGGGCCTATAGGTCCCCAGCTGTGTAACCTGACCATCAGCTACAGCAATGGACCGGCGCTGAGATTGAGCCCAGATCAAATGGACAAGTAAGTAGTTGGGCCTTTTCTATCCCTAATTTCTTCCAGGCCTCCTCTTGATGGCCAGCACGCCGATTATTGCAAGAGCATCAAGTGAGCATATGCTTTACTGATAAATATCGTTCCGATGCCTTTTCCATTCCCCACAGAAGGATAATAATAATATACTCTATGGCGAAAAGGAGTGGCTCAGATCATAACACCCACGTACTGACATGTGGATGGGCACATGGTACTAGTGTCTTTGTACTTATCCACAGGTCAACCATCTGGGTTTGCAGTGAACGACTGTTTGGTAAATAGAAAATAAATTTGAATTTTTGTTTGGACTTTACTTTTTTATCCTTTTAGTAGAAAACAAATGTGTTTTGTTGGAATAAAAAAATAAAAAATAGGAAGTGAAAAATTAGGCAAATATGTTTGGTTGGAATAGAAAGTAAAAAATTTAAAGTCAAAAAAGAATATAATAATAATATATTATAATTAATTCACATAATAAATTAAATAATTAAATAATTATTAACTAATTAAGAATTAAATTTTTTAATTAATTTGTACATTTAAAACATTAGTTACTAAAAAAAATCTGTTACTTAAATAAAAAATTAAATAATATGTTCTACCTACTTAATTATATACATTAGTTTTGTTTTATAATTTGTCCCACCTACTTAATATTTTCTTCCTTTCAAATCACAACGTAAAGAGAGAGAGGAGAGAGAAAAATATGTTCCGGATCACCACCGATCCTCTCTCCTTCTCCTCCTTCTTCGATCCCTCCTCCTCCACTCCCTCCTCTTCCTCGCTAACCTCCTCGTCGGCTTCCGCTTCTCCCGCCTCCTCTTCCTTCTCCTATTCTCCCCTCCCGCAACCTCTTCTTCCCTAACACCTCCTCCGACCACCACCTAACGTCTCCTCTCCTCCCCAACCTCATCTCCCCCATCTCCTACATCATCGTCGGATAGATTACATCTCTCTTCTCTCTCTCTCTTTCTACTGGTAGATTTTCATTAAAAAAAAAATGCATTAACCATCTTTTTCTCCCACATCCGAATGTAAAGGGAGGGAGTGGAATTATAAATTTGAGGGAGACAACCGAGGGGACAGGAATTGCATATCATTATTATTCCTCAAATAAAGTCAAAAATTCTGGTTTAAGAAAAAAAAAAATTGTTATTTTTTTGTCACTTTCATTGAAATCTCAAATCCAGTCCCAATTACCGGTTACCAAACGAGGCCTAAAGAGGGGGGAAAAAATGAGATTTTTTTTTATAAGGGTGTCAGGTTTATGATCTAATTAGACTTTGGATATTGGATTTGTCCGTTTTAGATTTTTAATACTCGAAATTTTTTAGTAATACATTTTAATGACGAACATTCGTCATTAAAGACTAATTTCGTCACTGAAAGTCCAATTTAGTTAGTAAAATGTGTCACTAAAAAAATGCAAGTACTCAAAGTCTAAAACGGACAAACCGAATACCCAAAGTCTAATTAGGTCCTAAATCCGGTACCCTTATAAAAATAATCCCAAAAAAATGTTCTACTAAGAGCATCATTAGTAGATGGTGCTAAAAAATTTATCTTGAGGTCCAAAATTTTTAAAAGGGTTATTTACAGTAACTATTCCTATATTTTTTTTTTTATAACACAGGGTACTCCCCTGCTTTTGAATAAATTACACTGATCACCCGCCTCTTTAGAATTTTTTTATATATATATGGGTAGTTAATGTTATAATTTTTTACTTTTATCTTAGAATAATGAAACCTTGTGTAATAAAAAAAAATTTGGGATGATCAGTGTAACTTTTTTAAGAATAAGGGTACCCTGTGTTATAAATCGAAAATACAGGAATAGTTAGTGTAAATAATATTTTTTTTTAAAGGTAAATGTAAAATGAGTTGGGTTTGTAAGAAAATAATACATAATGATAACATGAACTTTGGTCTCAAAGATTGTGTGATCAAAAATAATGTTAATCTACAATTTGGTTCCAAATTGGGACTTACTATTCTACAAAATAATTTTCTATATTATGAATATAGAATTTTTTAGACCCAATATAGCTGGATGGGTTGGATAAGAGAATCTAAATATTAGAACTTATAATGGTTCTTACTGTTCTACAAATTGAGCTTCTACATTTTAAATCTAGAATCTAGAAAATGGGATAGCCTAACTAATGATGCTCTAATAACTAGTGAGCACTGCGGTTCACATATTTTGTACGCTTACTTGATCTTAATTTATTACATAAATTTTTATTTTTAAATATGGATATATATTTACTTATGATTATAGATATTAATGATAACTATATTTAAATAAAAACTCTATCTTTAATTAAAAATTTAAATTATTTAAATAATATAAGTTAAGATAATAAAATTTAACGGTAAATATCAAAAAAAATTTCATTATATATTACAGTAGATAATGTTGTATAGCATTATTGTTCTACTAAAGGATTGTGTTTCAGTGGGCCTTATAAATGTAAAAATTAAGGGATATTTTAGCAAATTTTTACACTACAAATATAAAAAATAGTATATATCCTACTTATTTAAAAAATTAGCAAATATTTTCGCTATAAGTCAAATAATGAAAATTTTAATTAAATAGTGAGAGTATATCTTAAAATTTTAAATATTGTATACAAAGGAATGAGCGCATTTGCTAGTTTTTAAAATAAGTTAAAATATATACTAGTTTTTATATTTGTAATGGAAACATTTATTAAAATATTCCAAAAATAATTCAATAGTGTTTTATTTCAAAAATAAGTGATAGTATATACTAGTTAAATACATTAACTAAGCTGCTAATTGTAAATAATAGAGAGGGAGTATTGATATTATGACGCATTTTGCATGTATTTTTGTATATATTCTCCTTACTTTTTATATTTATACTTATATAACAATTTAAAATTTAAATAATATACAAAAAAATTGAAGTAATTTATTTTGAAGTTGTGAACATAAAAATTCTATTATATTTAAGTTGTTTGATTGTGCCTCATTTTCGATTCAACGCACAAAAAATGAAGATAATAAAATTGTTAATTTAGTCCAACATCCAATAAAATATGGTATCATGAGGTGTAGATGAGTTCATATCTTACATGAAATTTGTTTTTAAAAAGAAGCAGAAAATATGTCTTCTCAGATTGGTAACCTATGTTTTTGTTTTTATTTTAATTAGATATGTATGAGATTGAAAACAAAAATGCTATATCACCCAAAAGTTTGAGGTGATCTCATATCTCATTATGTCAAAATTTAATATTAAAATTAAAATTAAAATTAAAATTAATATTAATATTAATATTAATATGACTATTAAAATTAAAAAAACCGTCATATCATATGACATATAATATAATGGTAATAGTAGCATCCAAATTTGTTGGAAGACAAATATCAAAATTGAATTGAAAAATACATAGACTGTATTCGGATCAAAACTGACCATAAGCCCAGAACACTGAATAAATTTCCCCTAAATTGCAAAGATATGTAACGGAGAGCAAGCATTGATATCTATCAAAAGTAAGAATTAGCACAAAGCCTCTTCTCCCTCTTCACACAGCACATGAGTAAAACCAGTCAAATTGAGAAAAACAAACAAACAAACAAACATCCATGCCACGCATGCATTTCATTCATTACCAAACTTGATCGCAGTAAATTAATTTCAAAGCTGGCCGCAGTCTGCGATGATCACCGGCTTCTTGGTCCTCCCGCTGTCGGTCCCCACCTTCTCCATGGCCCTGACCACGTCCATCCCCTCCACGACCTGTCCGAACACCACGTGCTTCCCGTCGAGCCACTCCGTCATCTCGGTGCAGATGAAGAACTGGGACCCGTTCGTCCCGGGGCCCGAGTTCGCCATCGACAGCACGCCGGGGCCCGTGTGCTTCCTGACGAAGTTCTCGTCGGCGAACTTCTCCCCGTAGATGGACTCCCCGCCGGTGCCGTTGCCGCGGGTGAAGTCCCCTCCCTGGCACATGAACTCCGGTATGACGCGGTGGAACACGGAGCCCTTGTAGTGGAGGGGCTTCCCGGAGCGTCCCACGCCCTTCTCGCCCGTGCAGAGGGCGCGGAAGTTCTCGGCGGTGCGGGGGGTCACGTCGGAGAAGAGCTCCATCACGACGCGGCCGGCTGGGGCGCCGCCGATGGTTATGTCGAAGAATACTTTCGGGTTGGTGGTGGTGGTGGTGGTGGTGGTGGTGGTGGCGGTGGCGGCCATGGTTGGGTTGGGTTGAGTCTAGTCTGAGTTGGTGTGGCGAATGGGAGGATGGATAGGGAGAATATTTATAGAGGGAGAGCTAGGGTGAGGATAACGGAGAGCGAGATTAAGGGCGGAGGGTCCGAGCGAGGGAGGGAGGGGACCGTCGGTTGATGCTTTTGGAGAGGGAATATGCTGTTTCCACTTTGTTTGGTTTTTGCTGGATTCGCGGATCTTTGTAGTGGAGTGGAGTAATTAGTAATAGCTTCACCTCGATTTATAACAAAATCTTGAAATTTCAACCGTTCCGCTTTGCCTTCGTCTTTAACTTTTTTTAGTTGTTTTTATTTACAGAAATTTTTAAATGAAGGAATACATTTTTATCCAACTGCAGTTACTCGTCAACAGAAATGTAGGTCCGTCAACTCAGTTGGCCGGTTTTAATTTTGTTTTATTTTAATTTTTTTTACTGAAAAAATAATAATAAATTATTTATTACTAATATTATAAAAAATATAATATCGATAATAATAAATTAAAAATATTTATTTTAAAATATAATTTTTACTATTATAATACAACGGTTTAGAAACTCCTAAATAATCTCTACTATATACTAAAAAATCGTGTTTTGGCGGAAATTTTGTTGTTTTCGTTTTCGTTTTTGTTTTTTAAGTTCATTTGGTTGGTTTTCAGGTGGTTTGGTTGGTTCTAAACAAATAATAAATCCTAAAATTCAAAATTTAACTATATATAAGGTATTATATAATCAAATGCATATCAAAATTTTAAAAAAAAATTATATCAAATAATAATTAACAAATTATCTTTAGAGTGTTTTTTTCATATGAATTAACAAAATTCAAACAAATATTTATATATAAAAAAACACTCACAATAATTTGTTAATTACTATTTGATATAAATTTATTTATTTGTTTTTGATATTTAATTATTTAATACCTTCTAGTTAGTTTAAATATAATTTAAATTTTGAATATATTATATGTTTACGTTGTTTCAACTTTTTTCTCAACTACTTACGAAGAAAACAGTAATTACTTTTTTTAAAAATTATATTTAGAATTGCTGATATATACACAATTTAGACGGTTCATTTTTAGCCGTTTCTAAGCTGTATTTACAATAGTAGAGATTATATATTTAAATACATATTTTGAATTTATTATTATCCATGTTTTTTTTATTACTAATAGATAATTCGTTATAAACTATTCAAAATAAATCAAAACCAACAAAATGAACTGAAAAAAAAACACCACCATTCTGTAGTATATTTTAAATATATTTTACGATTTATTATGTTTAGAAGAATTACTTGTATTAAATATTTTTTGTTATCACATAAACATATATTTTAAATATCTTTTCATAAAAGCACATGAATCTACTAGTATGTGCGAAAAATCGTAGATTTTTTTAAAACAAATTTTATATTAAGTAATGACCATATACAAACAATTTTGACCGCTGACGACTCATTTTTAGTTGTTTCTAAACCGTATTATAATAGTATAGATTAAATTTTAAAATAAACTTATTATTATTATTGTTGTTGTTGTTAGTAATAAATATTTTATTATTATCTATTCAATAACAAAACAAAATCAAACCAATATGTCAACCGTGCGGGTCCCATCTCTCATGCCAACTAAGTTGGCAGTTCCAGCCCCTCAACCGCTAACTGAGTTGTCGGGCCTACATTCCGTCTCTCCACCGCAAACTCAGTTGGAGCGTTATCCCTTTGAATCAAAATTTTAATAAAATATTTTCCTCAGCGTTATCCCTTAGTTGAAAATTTCTGTTTTACTTATCCTCCAATTGCTTAATCATATCTCCACTATTTTCATTTTATTTTAATTAGTGCCAACTCCATTCATTCATAATATATTAATTATAATTATAGTTACAAAAAAATGCCTAATTTTTTTGAATTTTTGGTAGTAATAATTAAAAAAAAAATGAGGTAGTAGAGATAGGTTTAGCAATTATGAGGGTAAATATAAATAACTCTATTTAAAAAAAAATATTTACTTTATTATTTGTTAAATTTAATATAGATAGTTACGTAATTGTGTATATATTTTTTAAGAAAATAGTTTACTTACTTTTTGCTCTTTCCATGTACAAAAAAATAAACTAAAATACGGTTAAAATACGTACAACACATGTGCATATATACTAGTGGAAATAATATTATTCGTTCCTCCAAACAAAATTTTCTTATGTGCCAGCTGACACGGCGGTTAATGTGGTAGATGACATTAAAAAATTTTAAATTAAAATTAACATGAATATTAATATTAACAATAATTTTTTTTTTGTCATTTTTTATTTTATATTATATGTCACATAATGCTATTTAATATGTCACTTCATATGTCACAAAATGAGGGATTATTTTGATAGACACTTTGGAGATACGAATAACATTACTAAACCAGTAGTACATAGAATTAAAAACATATTGTTAAAACAAAACATACAACAATACTAACTAAGTAATATTATTGAACATTCAAATATGAATTTCAAGTAGCCTTTATTCAATTCATCAATTATAATATTTTTCTAAACCACATGGAATCATTTTATGCGATTGTATATCGATTATATATTTATTGACTATTATTATTTCTATTATTATCTCAAATAAGTCGCTACGGTGAAATCAGTAGACATGTTGCTCTTAACTTCTTTTTTAGATGAGGTAGGACAAGCGTTGAATTTATTCGTTTCACAAACGAAAAAAAGTAAAAAATTAATAAAATAAAATTTAAAAGTCCAAAATCGAAACCTAGTCGAAAATATCTATAACCAAAATCGAACCGATAAAAGATTTGGTTACTTGACTCGGCTATTTTTATTGTTTAATTGGTCGGACTTACAGTTGAAAAATATGGTTAAATTATATTAAAATTATACAATTTATATATATATGTTTGTTGTATTTGAAAGTTGGCCTAGCTTCTAAATTATCACTTTTTTTGTTTTAAAAGGGATACACATATTTGTTGTTTTCAAATTATACACAAAAAAAACTATATATTTTTAACCATAAAATAATTTTTTTTTAATATCTCTACTATTATAATGCGGTTTAGAAACGGCTAAAAATTAGCCGTCAAAGTCGTATGTATATCATCGCTAATTAATTTAAATTTATTTTTAACTAGTATATATCGCTAATTGATTTAAATTTATTTTTAATTATCGTAGTTCTCTCATCACGTATTTGAAAAAAAAAAAAATCCTTCTAACCACCTGAACATGTATAAATCCTAAAAGATATTAAATATTTAAATTATATTTATCTAACTAAATGATATTATCTAACTAAATACATATATAAAAATTTTTCAAACATAATTCAAATTTCTATCTAATTTTTCAATAATATCATACATTTTTTTTCTTAGTAACTAGTATGATTAAATGCATCCATATTTGTTAAATAAATAATTGTAAGATGTAATTATGTTAAGCCTTTTTTCGATAGGAAGTAAAGAAAACGTTAAGCTAAAAAAATAAACATTAAGATATAATAGAATTTCTATTTATTAGTGTAAAGAAAAAAATATTTATGTATACAAAAAAATATTTTCCATTATATTTATATATCTCTTTTGAGTCTTCTCTATTTCACGTTCTCTACAACTAAATCTAATATATTTTGTGTAAAAAACTAAGATAATTTTTTCAAAATATCAAGTTTTGTAGGTTTATTCTAAACATATAGTTGATAATTTATTTATTTTATGATCTTAGCATTTTTTTTTTAGGTCTATATAATATTATGCATTTTTTTTAAAAGAGGAACATTAGTATATAAAAAAAAAATTTCCATATTCAAATAAAATTTGTTTCCTATTCATATTTATATTTCATGATTTTTTTAATAAAAAAGGTTACTTAGAAAATGATAAAGTGGGCTTGAAAAAAAGACAAAAGAAGCAAAATGATATATAATTAAATAATTCTAAAAAAATGGCACAATGATAGATTTATTATAGGAATATTTTAGCAAATTTCTCAAAAATTTAAAAAAATCGGTTAAAAGCGTTGAGGCATATCTTAAAATTTGACTTGATCCGTACAAATAATAGAGATATTTTGTTAGTTTTCTTTTTATTGGAGGTATATGCTAGTTTTGACATTTTTTTTTAAGAAACATTTGGTAAAATAATTTTGTATTATATTAACAAAGTTGAAAGTTCAAATGAAAAAATTTCATAAAATGTAATTGATGAATAAGGTGAAACAAGTCATGTTGAATGATTAGTTGATGTAGAAAACAATGAAAATATGGTATTGATAATCTTGATGAGAGTGCAAATAAAAGTAATAGGGATGATCATCTTGATGGTACTAGTGTAAATCATGGTAATAGAAAAGTATAACCAAATATTTCAAACATTTATGATCAGTCAAAAATATTATAAAAGAAGGTTGGGATACTTGGTTGGTTGATTATCAAAATAGGCCCCTTGTTAGAATTATTATTAATAGAGTTGAAAGTTCAAATGAATAATTTTCGAAAGGTTAAATCTAAAGGCACTATAAAAATTACTTAGTTTGGTAAAAAAAAAAATTTATTTACAATTTGTCACTGATAAATTAATTCAGGCTAGTTAAAATTCTTTTAGAATTGTCAAAAAAAAATACTGTCATAATTTAGGATTATAAAAAAATTTGACAGTTCTGAATCGAGATCCACCTCCTCCATCTCCCTCTTCCTCCTCCACCTCCTCCCTCTTCCTCATCCTCCCACCGCCTCCTCTCTCTTCGTCCTCCTCCCGCAGTCGCCTCCTCCTCCTCCTCCAGCCTCTGCCTCCGCCTCGTCCTCCTCCGTCGCCTCCTCCCTCCTCTTTCTCCTCTCGTCGCATCCTCCTTCTCAGACGGTTGGGGTTAAGATTATGATTATAATTTTGGGTGGGCGATGGAGGATTGGACTGTCACGAGTAAAAATAAAATAAAAATTGGACTGTCCTGAAGTAACAAACTGTCATAAAATAAATTTGAAATGCCCATAGAAATTGTCTTTCCAAAAATCAAAGGTTATTAACAAGTCACGTAAAAAATTTAGTTGATATAAAGGACAAAGAAGATAATGATATTAACAATCTTAATCATAATACAAATAGTAGCAATAAAGATGTTCACCTTCAGTAATGGAAATGCCGGTAATGGAAAAGTAAAACAAAATATCACAAACATTTATAGTCCAAGAACATAAGCAAACATATTGTCATTTAAAAATTATATATTATTATTTAATTTAATTTAATATTTATAGTGTCGAGAACCAAACAAATATATATAGTCCAAATTTTATTACAGTCCATGACCTAAAAATATCCAAGACCGACCATGATTTATTGAAATTGCTTATTTAACTTGTATGATATTTTTGATAAACAAGGAATTTTAATATGTTTTTTTTACAGATTTTATACACGCTCAATAGTCCAAAATTTAACCACTAGTGATGGATGCTGTATGTTTATGATTTTGTGCCGTATACTTTAGGACATGGTATTATTGGAATACTTGGCATCTATATGCAGTCGTATAAACAATTTATGGACTTCAATGATGGGTACGAACAACAAGTTCATCAATAATATTAAAATCACAAGAGCTGCTGTTTTTACCTAACCATCTTAGGCCAAGTTTTTGGAATGCTTGGGTCTGTTTAGATAGGTTTTCAAAAAAATGATTTAATTTTTTTTAAAAAAAATAAATTATAAACTTGCTTTATAGTTTTAAAAATTTTGATTTTGCATTTTATTACTTATATTAAAAAACTATTTTAAAAAAAAAATTAAGATTATGTTTGGTTACTTATAATTTTGAATAAGTTTTACCATCCAAAAAAGGGAAATCACGTTCTTAAATCGAAGTCACACGGCGGCTCCCCATTGGTCTGAACCGGAACCCACAAAAATTTAGCCCCTTGCTAATGTCGTGGTTTTGACCGGGACCAATGAGGGACAGCCACGAGGTTTCCGTTCACGGACGCCGTCTCCCATTCGATCTGTGTAGCAGAATTATATACTTTTTAGCCTCTTCTTTTTATTATCAATGGACAAGTATCAATATGGCCCACATGACATTGGAACTAATTGAGGTGGAACATTTAATCTCGTGATACAATACCCCCTTCTTCCGAATATTAGAGCATGAACGCACGAAATACACCGTACCAAAGCCTTCTCTACCATCAAAGGCACACTAACACATTTTTTTTTCTTCTAAAAAAAATTCATTACTATGGAAGAGAAATATCAACAAAATCAACAACAATTACAATTTTTATTTTAATCTCCATAACCTCAATAAACTTATAATTGTTTTTTTGTTTTTCTCTCGTTTCCCTCTGATCTTAGAGCGTTTTCTCTTGTTTCCCTCCGATATCTACACTTGAACTGGATTTTCTTTTTTTGGACAACGAACAAGCCATCGAGTCATCTTCATCGGTGCTGTTAAATTTTTCGTCCAAGATACTGGTTCGGCATCTGGACTTTACCTCGATGACCTACTCCAGCGGTGGCACTCCACTGCAGCCAGCACCAGCAACATCCAAACATAAGCCGTCGTCATTGTCTCTACCAGTGTCAGCGAGGACTAGAGAGGCATGAGTTTGGACGGAGGCTCCACGAGCGGCATCATGATGCTCACGAAGGGACTAGAGCGGCGTGAGCTGGCCAGTCTCTCCCCGCGTTTGCGTTGGGAGAGGCAGGTATAGACAATAGGGGAGGACGGAGACGGATAAAGGAGAAGAAATTTTATAAAATTTCTTTTTCTGCTAGAGGTAGTAGAGGAAAAAAAGTTTCAGAAAACATATATTTTCTACTCTTAAAAAACAAATTTAAAAAGATATTTTATAATTTTTTTACAGTACACATTCTCATTGTGAACGTAAAAAAATATAATTTATTCTGCTTTTGGCGTTTTGTCACGCCCCAGTCCCAAAATACGTAGGACTAGGATACGTAACTATGCCAGCCGCCCGTATATATGGCAACTCCAATATATGAAAACCATATATACGTGCGTACGCTGTATAATGAACAATAGTTCACCAGTGGTATAACTAATCACAAGTCACAGGGTAATATCTAAATCTCATCCACAGAAATCAAATAAACATGAATAACCAATAACCATGTAACTAGAACTCAAAATAAAGTACCTAAAGAATGACAGTCGGATGGAAACAAATCCACTGCCGAAATAGAATATAAAAGGAACCAGATACACACCATATAAGAACAACATCTGACCACCACGAGGCTCGAAGAGAAGTGTCACGCCCCAGTCCCAAAATATCGAGGGACTGGACACGTGGCAATGGCCAGCAGCACGCACCAATGGATAACCCAATTTAATGGAGCCATCAGGGCGTACTTAAGCTGTAACGAAGGTCTACTACAAAGAATCACACTAATCTCATCCATAAAGATAAAGAAATAAACTGCATAATGAAATGGAAATAAGTAGCAACAACAAGTTAGTCAGGGAAACAATCCGACTTATGTCTGAATACACTGGATCAATAGGCCAGGAACAAAAGAGATAAACATGAAATAAATACTGAGTACGGGAACAGGTACTCAGGAGAAGTCTTCGGCAGTCACCTCGTCTTCAGGGTTCAGTTCTGCTCCAGCAATAGCTTCAGCTCCGGTCCCGTATATCTCGGGGTACTGCTCCTCAGCTAAACCTGGGGACATAATCCATTCCAGGTCCTCAGTGGACATAGCAAGGCATAAAATAAAACAAGCCAAATAAAAGCAGTGCAATTATATTAATTGAAACAGCAGGGTAAACTATGTAACCATCTATGTGATATGCAAATGAGAGCAACACTAGTACTCAGGCTGAGACCGCTACAAGCTCTGTGTCGGAGAGCCGGTAGCAGTAATAACACATAAAGGGTCTAGCTCTGCTGGAGAGTCTACAACCTCACAATAATAGTAGATATATAGATAGAACAGCCTGTAGCCTGTGTGTCTCTCCCCACCCAATGTAATCACGCAAGCCATGACCATAACGTCTCATGTCCATGTCAGCGGGATTATAACTAATGCAACAAGTCATACTGTCTATAACTAAAATATCTTTGTCAAGTCCTGTATCCTATACAGAATCACCACGAATATCTCAGGAGGATTCTGTCCATGATAGTGTCAAGTGTCCTGGGTTGTAGGATACTTGATAGGTCAAGTACAAAAGTAAGGGGATCGTAAATCCATCTCTAAATGACGAACCCAACACCGCGTACGGTGTTGGCACCCGACTACGATCGGACACTAGGTACGTCACACGTTTTCTAGGTTAAGCAGTTTAAACAAGTTTATATGAATTTACACAAGACATCCAGCAAAGTATTATTACAGGAAATATGAAAATAAAGACTGCAAGTTTGGCAAGGTGCACTTGCTTGATGTTTGGATTCCACTTAGGTCCTGGTTTCGGAAATTTCCAGAGATGTCTCCGAAAGCTAAAATAAACAGTACCATCACGCTCAGAAGGTGTCAAATAGCTAGGAATGCCTGTCCTTGGGTCCAATTTGGAGACAAGGGCAAAAACGACAATTTCGGACCAAAACGGGGTCCACCGGTGGGCCCGCTTTGCACCGAAAAACGTGTCAGGGTCAACGGTCTCTAAATTCACCAAACTTAGTGTCAACAGGTCAGGAACGCTGATACGAACCCAACGAAACTTTCAGATTTAAATTCCGATTAGCCGATCACGAAATCGTCCGTCAAGTGGGGCCTGTGGGGCCCACGACACGCAATTTTGTCAACGTTCTCAGAATCGAACCAAATTTGACCCACAGGACCAGCGTATCGCTATGAGTCCGATGGCACAAGTTTCATCTCGATCTGACGTGTGTGCACGAAGTTAGGGTGAATTGCAGAAAAGGCGGATACGGGGTGATGTTCGCGGATACGCGTTGATTTCGGTGTGCACGCACACCCGAATCAGCTTCCGCGAAATCCCACACGTCCGTATCGATGAGGCGCACATATCTGTGAAGACCGCACGAGACCAAGTCGTCCCGTTTGGCGGGGCGTACTCAGTTCCGGGGTAAAACAGGGTCTAGTTTTTTCCCGTTTTTGGATCGCGGTGTGCGATTCCCACAGGACGCGATGCCCCGAGCGGTTTGTCCGGGCACCGAGAGGGTCATACAGGCTTCGCAATACAATTTACAGAATCGAAATCCAAGCTACGAGCAAGAAGTTACGGGTACCTGAACTGGGCCTGAAAAACCAAGATTCACTGTGTCCGACACGTGTCCGACACGGTCGAAAACCTAGGGTTAGGGTCTGGTGGAGCCGCGACGGCCGGAGGCTAGCCGGAGGAGGCTGGGGTCGGTGCTGGCTAGGGCGGCGGCGCACCGGAGCGGCGGGGGTCGGCGGCGCAGGGCTCGGGCGGCTCTCAAACGGCCAGGGCGGCGTCGGGGGTCTGCTGCGGGGAAGAGAGAGGAGGAGGAGGGTGGTTCTGGAGAGGGGCTGGCCGCTGGAGGTCGCTGGCCGGCGAGGAGGAGGTCGGCGGCTAGAGGGAGGTCGGGGTTAGGGCTCCGGCGAGAGGGTAGGGGAATGAGGCGGAGGAGGAGAACGGGGGAGAGGGGTTTTTAAAGAGGAGGCTCGGGGTTAGCTGGCCGGAAATGGTGGATCGAGGAGGAGGACGTGGGCGAGGCTGGCGGAGGGGGAGGCGGTCGTGGCGGCCGGAAAATGCGGCGGCGGCGGAGGGATCGGACGAGTGGGTCATGGGGAGAGGAGAAAGAGATGCGGGTCGGGTCGGGCGCGGATCCGGGTTGGGCGGACCCGCCCGACCCGCTGGTCCGGTTTGTGGGCTGGGCTGGGTCACTGGGCTCGGCCCACTGGGCCGGGCCGGGCCGGGCCGGGCCGGGCCCCTAAAACAGAAAATAATAAATATAATAATAACAGTAATAATAATAATAATAATAATAATAATTAATTTAATTTAATTAGAAAAATAGTGTTTAGGCTTTTAAAAATATGTCTGAGGCCCAATAAAATTCCAGAAAATTACCCTAAGCCCGATTTTCTATTTTACACCATAAAATCATATTTTTATTACATTTTAATATTAGTTATTAGCAATTAAAAAAATTATAAAAATACCACAGGACCTATGTAATTTCCTGAATAATTGCAGAAAATTCCCAAAATTGAAATTTAAAAATCTAAAAAATTTAGGGTGTTTACAATCTACCCCCCTTAAGAGGATTGCGTCCTCGCAATCGAAGGGTAAACTATAAAGGCAAGATTTACAGAATTAAAGAATGCTTAGGTTCTACCTGATTCTGCAAATAAGTGTGGATAACGCTGGCGCATAACATCTTCTCGCTTCCAGGTCGATTCGCCAGGAGAGTGCCGTTTCCATGCTACTCGAACCAGTCTGATTGTCTGCCCTCGCAGTTTCTTCTCACTGGTGTCGAGTATACCCACTGGCTGCTCTTCGTATCTCAGGCTAGGTCCCACCGAAATCTCAGAATGATCAACTATATGACTTGGGTCCGTCACGTATCTCCTCAGTTATGAGACGTGGAATACGTCATGCACTCCCTCTAAGGATGGAGGTAATGCAAGACGGTAAGCCACCTCACCAATGCGCTCCAAGATATCAAATGGCCCAATGTACCTTGGGCTTAACTTGCCTCTGCTGCCGAATCTGATAGTACCTCTAGTGGGCGAGATCCTCAAAAATACATGCTCTCCCTCCTTGAACTCCAGGGGTCTCCTGTGTGCATCAGCCCAATGCTTCTGTCTATCCTGGGCCGTACGGAGATGGTTCTGAATCTGCTTTACTTTCTCCACTGTCTCCGTTACCAACTCTGGACCCAGTAATTGACGTTCGCCAACGTCGCTCCAGCATATTGGCGACCTGCACTTCCTTCCGTACAACGCCTCGAAAGGTGCCATCTGAATGCTTGCCTGATAGCTGTTGTTGTAGGAGAACTCCACTAAGTGCAAATGATCTTCCCAAGATCCTCCGAAGTCCAGTATACATGATCGTAGCATATCTTCCAGGATCTGAATTGTGCGCTCTGATTGGCCATCTGTCTGAGGATGATAGGCAGTACTGAATTTGAGCCTGGTGCCGAGACTCTCTTGCATGCTTCGCCAGAAGTGAGATGTAAATCTCGAGTCTCGATCTGATACAATACTAATCGGCACTCCATGTAATTTTACGATCTGTCGCATATACATGTCGGCTAGTACTTCCGTGGATTGTCCGACTCTGAATGGCAAGAAGTGAGCCGACTTAGTGAGCCGATCCACGATGACCCATACTGCATCCTTTCCACTAGGGCTTCTTGGAAATCCAGTGACGAAGTCCATGGTAATATGCTCCCACTTCCATTCAGGTATGGGAAGCGGCTGCAATATACCTGCAGTCCTTTGGTGCTCGACTTTCACCTGCTGGAAGACTAAGCATTTTGCCACAAATCGGGCAATCTCCCTTTTCATTCCATGCCACCAGTAATATTGTCTTAAGTCCCGGTACATCTTGGTTCCTCCTGGATGAACCGAGTATATGGAGCTATGTGCTTCCGTCATCAACTCCTGCCGTAATTCTCCATTTGGAACATATAGGCGATTTCCGTACCTTAATGTCCCGTCCTCGTGGATGCGAAGTCCCGTCTGCAGGCCTGCTTCTGTTCTCTCTCTCAGCCTTCGAAATCTGGCATCATTAGGCAAAGCTTCTTTGATTCTCTCCACCAGCGATGACTTCACTTCGAGGTTAGCCAGAAAACCATTTTGTCCAGGTAGAACAACCTCTATCTGAAGATCTTGCAAGTCTTGTAATAGCTGAGGCTGCTCCGTTAAGAAATAAGCCGAGGATTTTTTGTTGAGGGCGTCGGCTACAACATTTGATTTCCCCGGGTGGTACTGCAGATCTAGGTCAAAGTCCACCATCAACTCAAGCCAACGCCTTTGCCTCATGTTGAGCTCCTTCTGTGTATAAACATACTTCAAGCTCTTATGATCAGTGAATATTTTGACCTTCTCTCCATACAGATAATGTCTCCAGATCTTCAATACAAAAAATTACTGCAGCTAGCTCCAGGTCGTGCGTTGGGTAATTCTTCTCGTAGACCTTCAACTGCCTCGATGCATAAGCGATAACCTTGCCATGTTGCATCAAGACACAACCTAGTCCACTAAGGTCACGACCCGCACCCGAAATTTGGGCATGAGTCGTGGGTACGTCCAGCCTACGCCGCAGCATCGGCGGTAGAATACTGTCTAGGTCTCAACATATAATATATCCTGTCAATAGTCTCAACTCCGCACGGAGGACAATGATAAATAATCCACAGTTCTATGATATACTCAATCACAAGCTAATAGAAAATAATGGCACAATGAGAATAGAAAAAAAGTTCTATAATAAACCAACCACAATAAGTCCAACTCAATCCTGGGTCTAGATGACCTCACAAAGTCACAAAATAATAAATACAACTCAGTCTCAGTCTAGAACAATAAATGCAGAAAAATAATCTAAGAATTGCCAAGTACATTCTCCTCTAGGCTAGGCAACTCCTCTGGATTTTCTGGAGTAAAATCTCCCTCTAATCCTGGGCCGTAATGAGTGGGGCACAAGCTCTCCAGGTCCTCTGAAAAATGTTATCCAGTCAGGATTGGAGCGAAGCACAAGCACTAACAGCAGTTTCATTAAATTGACAAAGACTATAAACAGTGTAAGAAATACAAGATGGAAATAAATGCTGGAAATGTAAAGTACTGGAGAAATGGAAATAGGCAATAGAGCATCTAGCAATGAACAATGGACAGTGAATGCTAGAACAAGTGAATCTGAATAAAATAGACATCTAGCTAAGTGTTTGAATTATCAGTTTATTATGTGATCGGCTTGGGACTTGATCAGGCTGGTTATATATGATTAGCTATGATTCTTGTAGGTCAGGCTAACCATATGGTTAGCTATGATGCATGTAGTGGTCAGGCTAATCATATATAACAGCTATGATGCATGTAAATGGTCAGGCCGCACCCGACGTGAGAAGTGGGGTGAGCTATGATGCATGTAAAGGTTTGGATATGATCACATAATCTACTAATAGTTCCCCATTCCCCAGCTAGTACGATGGATTCCAACCATGACTCCTCATGATGGGGATCTAGGGTGCTAACCCGTGTATCCATAGTGTCGGAATCAAGTATGTAATACAACTGCATTATAGAAATAATTGTCACGACCCGCACCCGGATATTCGGGCACGAGTACGTGGTTACGCCAGCCTACACCGCAGAATCGGCAGTAGAACGCTGTCTGGGTCATCTCTAACTATCTAACATCTCAACAATATATATAGTACCTGTCAAACATCTCAACTCCGAACGGAGGAGCAATATGGTATCTCACATGAATAACTAAACTCAATCACAAAATAAGCTAAGGAAGAAAATATGCACGAATGGAAATAACGAAGAAGAATAAAAGTACAAATCCACAATCTGAAATAATATACAAGATGTGAATCCTCAAAGAAATAGTCTAATACAATCTCAGATACAAAATAGTCTAAACCTCCTCGGGCTCTGCTACTAAGTCTCCCTGGTCAATAAGAGTGTCCTCTATAGGAACGCCGTCCTGCGGCCCGTAGTTGGTAGGACACTGCTCTAGAAGCCAGTCATCTGGAAAAAATTATCCAGTCAGGATTGGAGCGAAGTACATACCTCTGAAAGCAGTTCCAATAACATAATCGAGCATATAAACAGATATAGAAATGAAATACAAGATCACTGAACATATGAAAGATGAACAAGATATATATAGGTAATGTACGAGGGTATGTAGATCAACAATATGGATATCAGCAATATGATGAAGTAAACTGCAATCTAAACTATCTAATGTGCCTTAGAATACGAGTTCATTATGTGATCGGGTTGGGTGAACATGATCAGGTAAGACGGATTACAAGTGAAGTATGTAATCAGAATGTACACGATTTGTAACAATGGCTTTGATCACATAATCAACTCCTACTCTCCCACCCCCAACTAATACCGATGGATCCAATCATGACACGCTATGAACACGAAAATATAACTACTGTCACGAGCAGTGGGTGTACACGAATATCATAACCACCGAACACGAGCGGTGGGTGTACACGAATAAGCACACTGAACACGAGCAGTGTGTGAACACGAAGTAACATCAATACCCAGTATACACGATGAGATACAATATACACGAGTACCCGCTGAACACGGTAGGGGATAACACCTCATGACGGGATCCATATAGCACTAGTCCGTGAAAATCACTGTGTCGGGATCAATGTATACAATTCTAGAACATGCATATATACAATATTATGAATTAAAAACAATCAGAGAAATGTACTCGCCTGACGTCCTGAGCAAGGTGTGTCTCTCGATGCCCAAGCCGGTGTCTCACAACCTATATATGGTATGTTGCATCAATACAAGGTTTGATAAAGAAAATAACTGAAGTTGATGAAATTCTAGGTCGATACGCCATTTCTAAGTCAAACCGATGAGATCTAGGTTGCAAGAGTTAAAAGCTAAGTCACTAAGTCAAAATACTATGGAACTATGCTAAACTAGCTAAGCTAACACATAACAGAGCATTCAAGAAGTCGTATCCTAAGATACGCAGGTTTCTAATTATGAAAATATGGTTTTATATATGTATACAAGCCAAACATTTTAATACTATATCAAAACAACTTGATTTGGATACCTTGGCCTTACACTAAGGCGTATCACACCTAACTAGATACTCAAGCTCAATACTAGCTATCTAACTACACCATAATATAACTAATTTACTAGTTACATAACTATTAACTAGCTCTATACCTCGAAACTGGATTGATACTAATACTAAATATCTATCTCACTAACTAACTTCTAACACTATCAAATGCCAACCAAATGAGTTAACTCACCACTGGCTAAATACTCACATTGAAAGACTGAAACCAATAGCTTATAACTCAAACCAATATACCCTTCTACTGACCATATCTAAACTTTAACTGCTCTAATATTCCTAACAAGGTAATTACCAAATTAAACAATTTATTGATCAACTAGTACTTAAACCAAAATACCTATTAAAAGTATACATAACTATCTCTAGAACCTAATGAACTAACTGCAACTTCAAAATCCCCTAGCTCACAGAAATTGAATAACAGTTGGCCACTGATACCTGCTGTGGCTTGCAGTGGACTGCATCAAGGTGATCGAGACTTGGAGCTGCTGCTGCTGTTCCTTCCATTCCCAAACTATACTGGCACTGACTCCCTTGCTGCTGTGCAACTGTGTGCAACTGTAGGTTATTGTGGAGTCCTCAGTCTGCAGTAAGGTTTTCACTGCAGGTAAGGTGGTCTTCATCCTACAAGTTGCTGTGTCGAGGGAGTTCTTCAGGTAGTTGCTGTGGAGTCCAGTCTTCAGTCAGTTAGCTGCTGTAGACTTCTTCAGTTCAGCAGGTAAAGTCTTCACTGCAGGTAAAGTGGAGTCTTCACAAAGGTAAGGTGTTCAGTCTGCATTCAGAGCTGCTGACCACTGTGCTCGAGTATCTGCACAAGCTAGTTTACCACTTCTCGAGTTCCTGTGCGAACTGGAGACTGAATAATGGCTGACAAACTGTGGTGTTTCACCCGAACTGTGCTGAAATGCACAGTTGCTCGATGCTGAGCCTCCCAGATTTCTGATACAAGTGCTACATACTGCCTGCACACAGTGTATTCAACTGAATACACTGTCAAATTCCTTTACTGCTGCACACAGTAGCATGTGCAGCTGATACTGCATTGTCCCACTGATACATGGCTGTTGCTCCCTCACATTCAAATACCCACTGACAGGCAACCATGAACTGAAGGTTACTGATACCCCAGGCATTCAGCACAGTGAACTGCACACAGAAAAATCTGCCCTTGCCCTCTCTCAAACACACAGAGGCACACACAAACACCACACTAACACCACTATGTATATACATACATAACTCATAACTACATAGATATAGACATATACATAATCACAACATATAAATATATACATACACATATAACACAAGTATTCCTATATATACAAACATATATATATGGATATATATATATATATATATACACATAGTTATACATATCTAGATACTCTTGTATATACACATAAACCCACACAGTATACATAACTTAAAAATACACTAATATGTATACTATATAATATATCAATAGCTTACAAATGTACATTTACATACGTACGTATAATAAGAAGGACAAAATATCAAACACATGGGGCGCATCGCACCCGTATCACACTTTTCTATGATACGCTTGCGATACGGCCTCCAACACACAACCAAACGTATCCCGGAGGACACGTACAAGTTCAATACATATTTTATGATCAACACATATAGAAATTAGAGTGTCTACGTATCCGTGTCACCATATGATATGCACATGGCCCCGTGTCGGAGGAAAACTCCCAAAATCGACCGTTTCGTCAAATCGACGAGATTTGGCCCACACGTATCCAATTGTGGACACGACACAAGCTACAAACAAACAATCTATGGTCAATTAGATCTATTAGATCCATTGACAAACACTACATGTGCCAATTTCGGAATTCCCCCAAAATCGGCACCAAAATGGATATAACTTCCATCGTAGGTCTCCAAATGGTACCAAATCAAATCTTATGGGTAACCTAGGCATGTGGGGTGGTTTCTCATGGTAAAATCTCAGATCTATAGTCTATAGGAAGGGGAAAAACTGATTTATACCTATTGGGAGATGGATTCCCAATGAAAAAGTCCCAAATGACAAGTTGCTCCTCTCCTTGTAGATCTTGGCCTCCTCCTCCTTGTTCCTTGCTCCTTGCTTGTAGATCCTTGATGTAGAGTCTTCAATGAAGAATTTAGGATGATTTTGGTGAAGATTTGGTGGAGAAATGATGAGGGAATGGAGGGAAAAAGAAAGGGGAAAGACTAGATCTAGAAATTTGGGGAAGAACTAAAATGAGAGCACTCTCTCTCCTCTCAATTATGGCTGGCCATAAACCCCTCCCCAAGCAATGTGTAATGTCCCAAATACCCCTTGGGGCCTCTCATGAAGAAATAATTAGGGAGAGAAGGTTCTAGTCTAATGGTTTCACTAATTAAACATGTTTCCTAATCCATGGGCCTAATTCATGGGCTCAACTTAGACTAGTCCAAAAGTTTGTTCATGCCCTCTAAATAAAATGGTTAGGTCCACTATACAAGTCCAAAATAATTCCACAACTAGCAACAATTAAATAATATAATAAATAATTAAATCAATCATACACAAAATTAATTATAATAATCCTAAAAAATAAATATACCCATTGACAATTACCAAACTACCCTTAGATGGAAATGTGAGGGTGACAAACCTACCCACCTTAGAAAAATTTTGTCCTCGAAATTAAGGAAGAAATCATCTACCAAAACAAACAATATAATGCCACTGAACCTACCCTCGCAAGAATACCAAAGGGTCCGATGTAGCGTGGGCTAAGCTTCCCGCCTCGACCAAAACGAATCGTGCCACGCGTCGGAGAAATCCGTAGGAATACTAGATCGCCAACCTAAAACAAAACAGTCTCAATACGCAGTCTAAACAAACAAACACAAGCCAGAAAATAACAATCTATACCTGAAACTCAAGGGGTCTACGGTGGCTGTCGGCCCAATGCCGCTGTCTGTCCTGCGCTACTCGCAGTCTGTCTCTGATGAGTTTCACCTTTTCTGCTGCATCCACGACCATTTCTGGTCCTAGCAAGGCTCTCTCTCCAACGTCGTCCCAAGATAACGGTGTACGACACCTTCGTCCATAAAGAGCCTCAAATGGTGACATCTCGATGCTGGCCTGGTAGCTGTTGTTTTAAGCAAACTCTATCAGGTACAGATGATCCTCCCAAGAACCTCCGAGATCTAGAACACAAGTGCGTAGCATATCCTCGAGAGTCTGAATAGTCCTTTCAGACTGCCCGTCTGTCTGGGGGTGATATACGGTACTGAACTTGAGCTGAGTGCCCAAGCTAGCCTGCAGACTCCTCCAGAAGTGGAAAGTGAAACGGCTATCCCGATCCGAGACGATGCTTACAGGAACTCCATGAAGTCTAACGATCTGTCGCACATACATCTCTGCTAGCCTCTCTGTCGACGTACCCACCTTGAAAGGTAAGAAATGGGCTGATTTGGTCAACCTGTCCACGATGACCCAAATCACGTCCTTCCCTCCTGGAGAACGTGGAAGCCCTAAAATGAAATCCATGGTCACGTGCTCCCATTTCTACTCTGGAATCGGTAAAGGTTGAAGCAAACCACCTGGCCTTTACCGGTCTGCCTTTAGCTGCTGGCACACTAGACACCGGGATACGAAGCGTGCTACCTCGCGCTTCATTCCATACCACCATACGTGCTCCCTCAAGTCTCGATACATCTTGTTGGCACCAGGATGCATCGAGTACTGAGAGCGGTGTGCCTCTTGCAAAACCTCCTCGCGCAACTCCCCGCTCGGCACACACATCCTCGTGCCGTGCCGTAAGGAACCATCATCTGCGATAGTAAAGTCGTCCGACAATCCTGTCTGAACCTGTGCTCTGATACTCCTCAGTGCCTCATCATCGTACTGCGCAGCTCTGATCCTGTCCATCAGCTCGGACTGTATCTGCAATCCCCACATCTGAATCTCAGTACCGGGAACTAACACCTCAATCTCCAAGCTTTCCAAATCAGCCAACAAATGTCTATCTGTCGTCAAGTACATAGCCATCGGATACCTGCTCAAGGCATCGGCGACTACGTTGACTTTCCCTGGGTGGTACTGTAATGAGATGTCAAAGTCCTTCATCAACTCTAACCACCTCCTCTGCCTCATGTTCAGCTCCTTCTGTGTGAATACGTACTTCAAGCTCTTGTGGTCTGTGAAAATCTCCACACGCTCTCCGTACAGGTAATGTTTCCACAGCTTTAGAGCGAAGATAACTGCTGCCAACTCCAAATCGTGGGTGGGGTAGTTCTTTTCATGAGGGCGTAACTGCCTGGAAGCATAGGCAATTACCTTCCCGTACTGCTGAAGAACACATCCCAGACCCTTCCCTGAAGCATCATTGTAGATGGTGAAGCCACCTGTCCCTGCTGGCAACATCAAAATTGGAGCTGTCATCAACCTCTTCTTCAGTTCATCAAATGCAGCCTGGCACTCCTCCGTCCAGACAAAATCCACATCCTTCCTAGTCAGTCTGGTCATCGGCGCTGCAATCTTGGAGAAGTCTTGTACAAACCTCCTGTAGTATCCTGCTAGCCCGAGAAAACTCATGATCTCAGCTACAGAACTGGGGGTAGCCCACGACTCCACTGCCTCGATCTTCTACGGGTTAACCGAGATTCCGTCACCCGATACCACATGTCCAAGAAATTCGACCTTGTCAAGGAAGAATTCACACTTAGAGAGTTTCCCGTACAGCTTCTCCCTCCTGAGGGTCTCTAAGACCAACCTCAGGTGCTCTTCGTGCTCCTCCGGGGTCTTGGAATACACAAGAATATCGTCGATGAACACCACTACGAACTTGTCAAGGTACTGATGGAACACCTTGTTCATCAAGTTCATGAATACTGCCGGTGGATTGGTTAAACCAAATGGCATCACCATGAATTCAAACTGGCCGTATCTGGTCCGAAAAGCTATCTTCGGCGTGTCCTCTCTCTTCACCTTCACCTGGTGATAGCCTGACCTCAAATCTATCTTTGAAAATACCCTCGTCCCGCTCAACTGATCGAAAAGATCATCTATCCTTGGCAGCGGGTACTTGTTCTTGATAGTGATATTGTTCAAAGCTCTATAATCAATGCACATGCGCATCGTGCCATCCTTCTTCGGTACGAACAATACCGGAGCTCCCCATGGTGATGAACTAGATTTGATGAAACCTTTGTCCTGCAGCTCCTCAACTTGCTTCTTCAGTTCTGCCAGCTCGCTGTTGTTAACTCTATAGACATATTGTGAAATGGGCTCCGCTCCTGGAACCAAGTCTATAGAGAATTCAACATCTCTGTCTGGCAGCAAGCCTGGCAACTCCTTTAGAAATACATCCAGAAACTCCGCTATCAGAGGATGTGGCAACTCCTCTTCTTCCGCCCTGGCTCCGCAAAATGTGCTCCTCCTCTGTTCCGCTGCTCCTCTGACGACCTCAAACTCCGGCTCTCCTGGTGGTCTAAACAAAACTCTGCCTCTATAACAATCTATAGTAGTATGATGCCTACTCAACCAGTCCATTCCGAGTACAATATCGTACCCCGGAAGTGGCATGACAAGTAAGCTCACGCTCAACTCTCGGCCTCCTACTGACACTCTCCGGTCCTTGCAGTGATCACGGACTAGGATAATACCTCCACCAGTCATGATCTTGCAAGTCCTAGCTAATGGTTCTGTGTCTAAATGATGTCGAAGTGCATAAGATACAGACACAAAACTATGAGAAGCGCCAGAGTCGAATAAGGTAAATGCGGGAATACAATCGAGAAGAACCGAACCTGTGATCAAGTCTCCTGCTGGCTCGATCTCCTCGACTGCCATGGCGTACGCTCGCCCCTGGGGTACACCTCTCTGCTGCTGGTGCTGGGCAAACTTCTGATGTTGCGGTGGAAGTGGTGCCCTCTGTTGCTGGCCTCCTGGTACGGCAGGTACCCTGTCTGGTCCTCTCTGGACGGCTGCTCCACCATGACCTGAACGAATGGTAGGGCAATCCTTCAGCTGGTGTGTCGTCGATCCGCAGGATAGACATGAGCCCAATCTCTTCCTGCAGATCTCTCTAGTATGTCCCATCTTCCCGCAGTACGCACACTGGATGGCGGGCTGAGTCTGTCTCTGTTGCTGCTGCTGGACCTGCCCTCGGGCTGGTGCCTGATGCTGCTGCTGAAAGGGTCTCTGCTGTTGCTGCTGAAAGTGTGGACGCTTGCCCGGTCCCGCACTACTGTTTGCTCCGCCGGAACCATCGCGTCCCCTCTTGGGCCTGAGGCCCAAGTCGTCCTTGGCTATCTGGGCATCCATCAATATGCCCTCGTAGGTAGCTGTGCGACGTCCCGACGTGCGAGACTTAATCTCCCTTGCCAGCCCCTTTCTGAACTTTCGGGCCCTGTCCCCCGGATCTCTAATCATCGATGGCGCAAAGCGGCTCAGGCGGAAAAACTCCGCGGCATACTCATCGACGGACGAGCTTCCCTGGGCTAAGTCATGGAACTGACTCTCCAAAGCTCCCAGGGCAACATCAGGAAAGAACTTCTCCTTGAAGAGCTCCTTGAAATCCTCCCAAGTGAGTCCCCTGTGCAAGAGTCTCGGCTCCGTACGAAACCACGTCAAGGCAATATCAAGGCAATGTCGAACATCTGGCTGCCAAGCGCAAGTTCCTCTCGATGTCCTCTAGCCAATCATCGGCGTAGAGTATCCCTTCTGTCCCCTTGAACTCCCGATGCATCATCCTCTTGAAATCCACAATGGTGCCCGGCCTCTGGTGGTGCTGATCAGGACGTTGCTGCTGCTGAGTAACTCTCTCCACAGCCTGGAGAGCCACTTGATGAGCATTCTCCATGTTCACCCTCATCATCTCTGTCTGAGCCTGATGTGCCTCAGCCTGCACTCTCTGGGCCTCTGCCGACGTCCTCTGGGCATCGACCATGCCCTGAATCAAGGCGAACATCTGTGCCCCATCGACGGGCACACCTCCTGGATGCTGAACTGGTGGTGGTGGTGGTAGAGGCCCCGTCGTAGCTGAGGGGACCCTCTGAACAGGTGGTGGAGGACCCCCGAATGCTGCAGACACTCCCACATGTACTGGAGATGTAGGAGGTGCTGCGGATGTCTGTCCGGCAGGGCGAGAGGTGGCAGACCTCTCTGAATCTGCTGCTCCGAGTCTCTGGGACCTCCTCGGCGGCATCCTGAAGACAGATCGAAAGATTTAATTAAGGCAATAGATACGATATCATCAAGGAAGGACAGTAAATTTCTAAGGAAAAATCATTAAGAGTAGTATCATAAGAATCAGAATTCCCTAATTGTGATTGAGCATATCCTCGGCCTAATTCCTATTTCCTAAAACAGGCTCGTAGTAATACTCTAAGCGAGCACCACTACGATATCGCTCTAATACGAATCTATTGACTGGACCTGCATGGGCCACCACTAAAACGTGTCACGACCCGCACCCGGAATTTGGGCATGAGTCGTGGGTACGTCCAGCCTACGCCGCAGCATCGGCGGTAGAACGCTGTCTAGGTCTCAACATATAATATATCCTGTCAATAGTCTCAACTCCGCACAGAGGACAATGATAAATAATCCACAGTTCTATGATATACTCAATCACAAGCTAATAGAAAATAATGGCACGATGAGAATAGAAAAAAGTTCTATAATAAACCAACCACAATAAGTCCAACTCAATCCTGGGTCTAGATGACCTCACAAAGTCACAAAATAATAAATACAACTCAGTCTCAGTCTAGAACAATAAATGCAGAAAAATAATCTAAGAATTGCCAGGTACATTCTCCTCTAGGCTAGGCAACTCCTCTGGGTTTTCTGGAGTGAAATCTCCCTCTAATCCTGGGCCGTAATGAGTGGGGCACAAGCTCTCCAGGTCCTCTGAAAAATGTTATCCAGTCAGGATTGGAGCAAAGCACAAGCACTAACAGCAGTTTCATTAAATTGACAAAGACTATAAACAGTGTAAGAAATACAAGATGGAAATAAATGCTGGAAATGTAAAGTACTGGAGAAATAGAAATAGGCAATAGAGCATCTAGCAATGAACAATGGACAGTGAATGCTAGAACAAGTGAATCTGAATAAAATAGACATCTAGCTAAGTGTTTGAATTATCAGTTTATTATGTGATCGGCTTGGGACTTGATCAGGCTGGTTATATATGATTAGCTATGATTCTTGTAGGTCAGGCTAACCATATGGTTAGCTATGATGCATGTAGTGGTCAGGCTAATCATATATAACAGCTATGATGCATGTAAATGGTCAGGCCGCACCCGACGTGAGAAGTGGGGTGAGCTATGATGCATGTAAAGGTTTGGATATGATCACATAATCTACTAATAGTTCTCCATCCCCCAGCTAGCACGATGGATTCCAACCACGACTCCTCATGATGGGGATCTAGGGTGCTAACCCGTGTATCCATAGTGTCGGAATCAAGTATGTAATACAACTGTATTATAGAAATAATCAACAATGAAAACTGTCAGAGAATGTACTCGCCTGTGGTCCTGAGCAAGGTATGAGGATCGATGTCCAAAGTGGGATCACAATGACCTATTTATGGAAATTCAATGTCAAATAATGAATTAAAGGAATGAGCATGATTAACTAATTAAATACGAGGTTTCTAGATCAATTCTGAGGTTAACTAGGTCAATACTTGGTTATACCAGGTTTTGCTAGGTCGTACTAAGGTATTCTGGCTATAATAGTTAATACCTAGTCAATACTAGACTATTTTAGACAATACCTCATATTACGTATCATAGGTATATAATATACTTAGTTCCTTAACCAATACTCAAGTAACTCCTTACCTTGATATCTCAAACCTATACTAAATCCCAAGCCCATACATAGTAACTCAACTCACCTACAATACTCTGCTACACTACACCCAGAGATCCTACTGATACTACTAACCCATCACTTACTGATACTCTAGACTAACACTGACTGAGACACCCACACATAGCTATCTATCACACAGGCACATAGACTGACTGATACACAACACTGCACACACTGATTTCTGAGATAATTACACAGTACACCCTCCTAGATATTTCTAGGGTACACACTATACACTAGCTAAAACACACTGCTCTCACACCCGCACAGCAATACTGACACCCACACACACAGATACAAGTTTCCCTCACCCTCAGCTAGGCACATACACAGTTAGACTGGCACACATACTGTTAGTTCTTAAGACTCGGCACTTGGTACAATGATACTCACTCACTGACATTTTACACAGGCTACACTAGTTCTCACAGTCACAACCACTGCACTGATTTACATAGGCATACACAGGTTTCTGTTTTTGCACAACTGCACACTAATACACTAAGATTTCTAACTACCACACACAATATATATAGACACTGATACAAAGTCACATAGGTAAACACACTGATAACTCAACTACACACAGCTACACTAACACACTATATGCACAGACACTATAATACACTCTGCACACTCTCAGTGCACTGGTTCACACACAGCACACAGAAACACACACACTGAGTACACAGGGATCAACTAGACACTAGGTTTTGGGTTCACTACTCTCTCTCCCTTCTCTCAGAATTTACTCACTCACACAACCCTAATTCACCAACACTGGTTACACTGTCTCACTACTACCTAACATATGCTCACTCTAAAACTCTCAACTCAGTCCAAGAATCTAGGAGTCCTAACTCTCAAGTTCACATGACTATCACAGTATAAAAAATTGATATTATGAACCCTATGAGTCCCTTGAACAGTCAAATTACACAGCAACTGAAATTGAAACCCTATCATACCTGATACTCTGAAAACTCAACACTGGACACAACTAACACATTACTGATACTTAATAACTCTCTTGAAACTCAGCTAACCCATCTACACTAAAACCTTGCCTGTAACACAGTACACACGCACACCATTTGCACAGACACACACATGCACAGGTTGACACAGATATTAGGTTCTAGGATACACACTGGATACACTACACAACATCAGTTAACTCACACACACATGTGCACACAGCACAGCACAGAATTTTGCACACACACAGAAATCTGGAACAAAACACTCTACACACACATGTATTGCCCACAGCTGATACCTCACTGATGCACACAGAAATCTAACTGATACACAGGTCTACACTACCACACAGGTATGTATCTAACACTGAATATTGGTAGATACACATAATTGAATATTGAAACACACAGGTTCTACCTCACCTCCCCATCCTGAACTAAAACACACCCTGCTAGCTGACACAGCATCAATCCTACACTGCAATTTATACATAAACTCACAAAACTGCTACGCAGGTACTGGAACACTCATACACTCTGAGAAACACACACACACATGTATACTGACCCGAATATCAGGGCCCCCAAGTGATCACATATCCCACTGCTCTACCCTTGAACTCCAACTTGCTGCCATTTCCTCAACATTCTGATACTCTCAGTATCAGAGAACTTGAGCACAAAACCCCAAAATGTACACAACCTATCTATACACACAGTTCTCCACAACCCGACTACACAGCACCCTGTTTACACAAGCCAATATATATATGTATATAGATTGCCTATTAAAACATGCAGTAAATAGAACACATAGATGTACAAACCCTAATAAACATCTCATCAAACACAGGAAGTGCAGAAAAACTGATTTACATAAGAACCCACGAATCCTCAACCAAAATTCTAAGGATCGAGATCTAAACTACACGTCGGAGATGTAATCGTGTCTACATGCAAACCCCTAGGATTAGGGTTCCTGAAATTGGGGGAAAATAACCTATTGAACACAAAACCCTAGTTTCACCTAGATCTCCATGTATAAACCCTAAAACCGAAATCTAACAGCAAGGGTGGGTTCCTAATGGGCATTAATCATCAGAAAACAGAAATAAAAGAATTAAAAATAGGGTTTTACCTATAGAGATGGGTTCTCCAAATGGAAGTTCTTCTTCCCCAAGGCTCCTTGACCCAAGTTCCTTGCTTCCCTTGCTTTGGAGGAGGAAGATGGAATCCTAGGGTTTTAATTCCGAATTTGGGGTGGGGGAGATGGCTTTCTTGATGGAGGCTAGGGTTTCTTCTTTCTACATGAAGGATGGCTTTGAGAGAGACTCCCTTTTATATTAAACTAGGTTAGGGTTTCCAATGAATAGTTTTAGGTTAAACCCCCCAGGTTAGGTCCTGTAGAATCTAATTAACTAAGGTTTAGTCAGTCTAGAGTTTGAGGGTTCACCCTAAAATTTGAATTCTAGGGTTTCTCTAGAATTAGGTTTTCAAATTTGGGTTTAGTCATTAGGGTTTGTCCTAATGAGTTCTAGGGTTTGACCTAAATCCAATATCACTAACAATATATAAAAAATCTCAGCAGATTAATTAAACACATAATTATCCAAAATAGTGAAATTACCCAAATGTCCTTATCTGGAAAAGTGGTAGTGACAACTACCGGACGCATCACTATAAACAACAAAACCTCCTGACCCTGAGGGAAGAGTCAAGACTGGTGCTTTTGTTAGACGCCTCTTCAATTCTTCAAAGGCATTCTGGCATTCTTCCGTCCATATGAACTCCTGATCCTTCCGTGTCAGCTTAGTCATAGGTTCTGCGATCCTTGAAAATTTTTCTACGAACCGCCGGTAATACCCAGCAAGTCTAAGAAAACTTCTCACTTCTGCAACAGAGGTAGGGGTAGGCCAGGTTTCTATAGCAGTGACCTTCTCTGGGTCCACAGACAGTCCTTCACCCGAGATAATATGCCCTAAGAATGGCACCTTGTCCATACAGAACTCACATTTGCTGAGTTTGGCATACAGCTTCTCCCTTCTCAAAGTTTTCAGCACAATTCTGAGGTGTTCCTCGTGCTCTTCGTGGTTCTTGGAGTAGACTAGGATATCATCAATGAATACCACCACGAACTTATCCAAGTACTGATGGAAGACTCCGTTCATCAAACTCATAAATACGGCGGGTGCGTTGGTTAAACCAAACGGCATTACTAGGAACTCATAATGTCCATACTTAGTCCTGAAGGTCGTCTTTGGGATATCTTCCTTCTTCACCCTAATCTGGTGATAACCGGATCTAAGGTCAATCTTTGAGAATATCCTAGCACCACTCAATTGGTCAAACAAGTCATCAATGCGTGGTAATGGGTACCGGTTCTTAACAGTGACAGCATTAAGGGCTCTGTAATCAATGCACAACCGCACAGTTCCGTCCTTCTTGGGTACAAAAAGTATAGGTGCTCTCCAAGGTGAAACACTGGGCCGGATAAATCTTTTCTCCAGAAGGTCGTCAACTTGTGCTTTCAACTCCACTAACTCCTTAGGTGCTAGCCGATATACCGATGAAGTGATAGGTTCGGCTCCTGGAGTTAGATCTATTGTGAATTCTATCTCCCGATCAGGTGGTAAACCTGGAAGATCGTCGGGAAATACGTCCACAAATTCCGTTATGACTCTTGGGTAACTTGAATCTTCTTCTACAGTCAATATCCTAAGAGTTGGCTGGACCCCTTGTTCTACAGCTCCTCTAATAAATTCAAACTCAGGAAGGCTAGGGGGTCTAAATATCACTTTTCCAAGCCGGCAATCCAGTATCGCATGGTACTGACTTAACCAGTCCATACCAAGTACAACATCGTAATCAGGCATAGAAAAGATCAGGAATTGGACTCGCATCTCTCAGCCACAGACTACTACCGAACATGATCTACAGGTATCACTAACCGGGATAATTCCACCTCCCGTTAGAATTCTCTTCATCTTCGAGAGAGGTGCGGTAGCTATTCTATGTGTGGCTACGAAGCTAGCAGCAATAAATGAATGCGAGGCTCCAGAGTCAAATAATGCTACAGCAAGAATTGAAGCTACTAATATGGTACCTGTTATCGCTTCGTCTGCAGTAGCTTCTTCAGTGACTGCTAGTGCATAAGCCTGACCTCGTCCCTGAGCGGGACCCCTTTGCTGACGACCTTGCTGGAACATTGCTGCCTGAGGTGGTAGAGGTGGCCTGGCTCCTCCAGGCCCTGTCTGTGTTGCTCCCCCAGCTGGAAGAGCTGCAGGTGGAGCTGCTCGATTTGGAACTCCTTCCCGACGTTCCGAGCAGTCCTTTGAGAAGTGTTGTCCAGATCCGCAAACCAGGCAGAGTCCCAGCTTGCGTCTACATTCTTTTTCAATATGTCCTACCTTGCCGCAGTAATGGCAAGTAGGCAGGTTCTTAGTTGCTGCTCTTGGAGGCGGGCTCTTCTGGGGCCGTTTAGCAGATTCCCCTGGTGATGACTTGGACGGTGCGGAGGAGAAGGGACGTTTCAGGCTTGATTCCCTCCGAGTAACGCGCTCCAGCCGACGTGCTGCAGCTAGGACGTCGGAGTAAGATGTGGGTGCGACCGATCCGATTAACTTCTGAAGCTCGAACCTGAGCCCATCAAAGAACTTCTTCGCCTTCTCCTCTTCGGTAGGAATTAGCGAAGGGGCGAAGCGGCTCAGGCGAATGAATTCGGCGTTATATTTTTCCACCGTCATGTTGCCCTGGATCAGGCGGTTGAATCTGTCTCGGAGTTCTGACCGAGCCACAGCGGGGATGTACATTTCTTGGAAGAGTCTGGAGAACTCCTCCCAGGTAACCTGATCATGGCCGAGCCTTCTTTCTTCGGACAGCCACCAATGGTGCGCGTTGTCCGTCAGTTGCATCCTGACGGCAGTCATCCACTTGTCCCTTGGAAGTTCAGCGGCCTCCAACTGATGCTGCGTGTTCGTAAGCCATTCATGAACTTCAGTTGGTCCTTCCTTGCCCGAGAAGGTACGGTGTTTGAGTTGATGGAAATCCATGATACATCCCGTCGCTAGCCGCCTATTTGGTGGATTTGCATGTTCCAATGCTGCGACTAGGCTGTTCCTTAGGTTCTCGGCCTCATGACGTTGGGCCTCCTGTTTAATCTGTTGTTGTGCCTGCATCATGGCGTAGAATATCTGGAACATTTGCTGGCCGTCCATTGCCTGTCCTGGGGGAAAGACAGGCATCGTAGGAGGGAACTAGGGAGGAGGCGGGATGTCATCACGCCTAAACCTGGAACTTGGCTGGCCAGTTTGATTGCTCTGAGAGGATTGTCCTCTGGTATCTGGCGTCGTTCCAGCTTCGCAGGTAACCCTCGCTTCAGGCGGTGTACCCAAGGGGGTCTCGTCACCACTTCTGGGATCCATTTCTCTGCATCAAAAGGAAACAATGAGAACGCACAGAGGAATCAAAACAGGATGCAGTTCAAGCAATTTAATTGAATTCGACATAGAGTTCAAAAATAATTCAATCAATGGATGAGATCCTATAACTTATCCTATCTTATTGCAGGCCTGTTCGGTCCCTAAGTTAAAACCGAACAATTTAGACACGACCTGCATGGGCCACCACAAAAAATATGTCACGCCCCAGTCCCAAAATATCGAGGGACTGGACACGTGGCAATGGCCAGCAGCACGCACCAATGGATAACCCAATTTAATGGAGCCATCAGGGCGTACTTAAGCTGTAACGAAGGTATACTACAAAGAATCACACTAATCTCATCCATAAAGATAAAGAAATAAACTGCATAATGAAATGGAAATAAGTAGCAACAACAAGTTAGTTGGAGAAATAATCCGACTTATGTCTGAATACACTGGCTCAATAGGCCAGGAACAAAAGAGATAAACATGAAATAAATACTGAGTACGGGAACAGGTACTCAGGAGAAGTCTTCGGCAGTCACCTCATCTTTAGGGTTCAGTTCTGCTCCAGCAATAGCTTCAGCTCCGGTCCCGTATATCTCGGGGTACTGCTCCTCAGCTAAACCTGAGGACATAATCCATTCCAGGTCCTCAGTGGACATAGCAAGGCACAAAATAAAATAAGCCAAATAAAAGCAGTACAATTATATTAATTGAAACAGCAGGGTAAACTATGTAACCATCTATGTGATATGCAAATGAGAGCAACACTAGTACTCAGGCTGAGACCGCTACAAGCTCTGTGTCGAGGAGCCGGTAGCAGTAATAACACGTAAAGGGTCTAGCTCTGCTGGAGAGTCTACAACCTCACAATAATAGTAGATATATAGATAGAACAGCCTGTAGCCTGTGTGTCTCTCCCCACCCAATGTAATCACGCAAGCCATGACTATAACGTCTCATGTCTATGTCAGCGGGATTATAACTAATGCAACAAGTTATACTGTCTATAACTAAAATATCTCTGTCAAGTTCTGTATCCTATACAGAATCACCACGAATATCTCAGGAGGATTCTGTCCATGATAGTGTCAAGTGTCCTGGGTTGTAGGGTACTTGATAGGTCAAGTACAAAAGTAAGGGGATCGTAAATCCATCTCTAAATGATGAACCCAACACCGCGTACGGTGTTGGCACCCGACTACGATCGGACACTAGGTACGTCACACGTTTCCTAGGTTAAGAAGTTTAAACAAGTTTATATGAATTTACACAAGACATCCAGTAAAGTATTATTACAGGAAATATGAAAATAAAGACTGCAAGTTTGGCAAGGTGCACTTGCCTGATGTTTGGATTCAACTTAGGTCCTGGTTTCGGAAATTTCTAGAGATGTCTCCGAAAGCTAAAATAAATAGTACCATCATGCTCAGAAGGTGTCAAATAGCTAGGAACGCCTATCCTTGGGTCCAATTTGGAGACAAGGGCAAAAACGACAATTTTGGGCCAAAACGGGGTCCACCGGTGGGCCCACTTTGCACCGAAAAATGTGTCAGGGTCAAAGGTCTCTAAATTTACCAAACTTAGTGTCAACAGGTCAGGAACTCTGATACGAACCCAACGGAACTTTCAGATTTGAATTCCGATGAGCCGATCACGAAATCGCCCGTCGAGTAGGGCCTGTGGGGCCCACGACACGCGATTTTGTCAACGTTCTCAGAATCGAACCAAACTTGACCCACAGGACCAGCGTATCGCTACGAGTCCGATGGCGCAAGTTTCGTCTCGATCTGACGTGTGTACACGAAGTTAGGGTAAATTACAGAAAAGGCGGATACGGGGCGATGTTCGCGGATACGCGTTGATTCCGGTGTGCACGCACACCCGAATCAGCTTCCGCGAAATCCCACACGTCCGTATCGACGAGGCGCACGTATCTGTGAAGACCGCACACGACCAAGTCGTCCCGTTTGGCGGGACGTACTCAGTTCCGGGGTGAAACAGGGTCTGGTTTTTTTTCCGTTTTTGGATCGCGGTGTGCGATCCCCACAGGACGCGATGCCCCGAGCGGCCGGGCACCGAGAGGGTCATACAGGCTTCACAATACAATTTACAGAATCGAAATCCAAGCTACGAGCAAGAAGTTACGGGTACCTGAAATGGGCCTGAAAAACCGAGATTCACTGTGTCCGACACGTGTCCGACACGGTCGAAAACCTAGGGTTAGGGTCTGGTGGAGCCGCGGCGGCCGGAGGCTAACCGGAGGAGGCTGGGGCGGTGCTGGCTAGGGCGGCGGCGCACCGGAGCGGCGGGGTCGGCGGCGCTGGGCTCGGGCGGCTCTCGAACGGCCGGGGCGGCGTCGGGGGTCTGCTGCGGGGAAGAGAGAGGAGGAGGAGGGTGGTTCTGGAGAGGGGCTGGCCGCTGGAGGTCGCTGGCCGGCGAGGAGGAGGTCGGCGGCTAGAGGGAGGTCGGGGTTAGGGCTCCGGCGAGAGGGTAGGGGAATGAGGCGGAGGAGGAGAACGGGGGAGAGGGGTTTTTAAAGGGGAGGCTCGGGGTTAGCTGGCCGGAAATGGCGGATCGAGGAGGAGGACGTGGGCGCGGCTAGCGGAGGGGGAGGCGGTCGTGGCGGCCGAAAAATGCGGCGGCGGCGGAGGGATCGGACGAGTGGGTCGTGGGGAGAGGAGAAAGAGATGCGGGTCGGGTCGGGCGCGGATCCGGGTTGGGCGGACCCGCCCGACCTGCTAGGTCCGGTTTGTGGGCTGGGCTGGGTCACTGGGCTCGGCCCACTGGGCCGGGCCGGGCCCCTAAAACAGAAAATAATAAATATAATAATAACAGTAATAATAATAATAATAATAATAATAATAATTAATTTAATTAGAAAAATAGTGTTTAGGCTTTTAAAAATAGGTATGAGGCCCAATAAAATCCCAGAAAATTATCCTAAGCCCGGTTTTCTATTTTACACCATAAAATTATATTTTTATTACATTTTAATATTAGTTATTAGCAATTAAAAAATTATAAAAACACCACAGGACCTATGTAATTTCCTGAATAATTGCAGAAAATTCCCAAAATTGAAATTTAAAAATCTAAAAAAATTTAGGGTGTTTACAAGAAGACCTCCTCGGAATATACGTAACATGTCTGGATCTGCTCTCCTGCGAATGCTCAAGAACATAAACACCTGGCAGGGGACCAGGTCCCCAGAGGGACATAGCAAGATACATAAAAATAACATGCCATAATGTAAATACTGAATAAATAAATGGGGTGTGCTAACCATCTAAGTGAATGCAATTTAAAGACCTTGTAGTACGCATGGGAATGTGTAGGCTAGACATATGCTGACGTAATTCACCAATCGTCATGACTGGCTAGTATATGTGTCATATGCCCCAGACGCATGGGCACTCTGCAATCGACCATGAGGGGCATGGTACGAAGGATATAACATCATGGAGGGGGGTGTCCCATACGCCTACTAGTAATCTTTCCCGCCCAATATAGATATACAAGTCGTGAAAACGACGTGGACATCTCGAACTATGATGCAAGTCTCAATAAAATAAACAACTGAGCTAAATACCGCTACACGTGTTGCTCACACTGATGGCCAGTCGCGCATGAGGCACGCGTTCCTACATATACTCACTCTGTGACGTGTAATGATACGTGTCAAGGCCTGAGAAGTTATATCAATAACTTCACAACTTTAGGTGGGTCTACTAGACACTAGGTCAGACACAAGTCCTAACGTCAACGCCTTCGTTGACTGCACCCGAGTTTTCTCGGACGCGCACATTTATATAATATAAAAATAGATAAACATGTAACTAGCAATAACTGAATTTAAACAGTACAACAAGGCAAGGTATACTTGCATGGCAAGAGAGCTGTAAAATATAACGTCCAGATGTCAAATGCCAAAAGTCAGAACTATGGCCTCAGAATGAAAGTCTCCGGATGCTGAAATAAACATCACTAACAGTCTCAGAAAATATCAAATAGCTAGAAACGCCTGTCCTTACGTCCAATTTGGACACAGGGGCAAAAATGACGGTTTCTGGTCAAAGCGGGGTCCACATGTGGGCCGCTTTGCACCGAAAAACGTGTCAGGGTCAAAGGTCTCCAAATTTGCCAAACTTAGTGTCAACAAGTCAGGAACGATGATACGAACCCAACGGAACTTCCAGAATTGGATTCCGATGAGCCGGTCACAAAATCGCCCGTCAAGTGGAGCCTGTGGGGCCCACGATACGGGATTTTGCCAACGTTCTCAGAATCGAAACAAACTTGGATCACAGGACCAGCGTATTGCTACGAGTCCGATGGCGCAAGTTTCGTCTCGATCCGACGTGTGTACACAAAGTTACAGCGTATTCCAGAACAGGCGGATACGGGGCGTTGTCGGCGGATACGCGTTGATTCCCGTGTGCACGCACATCCGAATCAACTTCTGCGAAATCCCGCACGTCCGTATCAACGGCGCGCACGTTTCGGTAAAGACCGCGTGCGACCAAGTCGTCCCGTTTGGCGGGGCGTACTCAGTTCCGGGGTGAATCGGGTCATTATTTTTTCTGTTTTTGGATCGCGTGCCGCGATCGCCACAGGACACGATGCACCGTGCGGGCTGCACGGGCACCGAGAGGGTCACATAGCCTACGTGTCACAACTGACGGAATTAAAAACGGAACTACGAGGAGTTAGAACGGGTTACCTGAACAGGGCTTCGTGGAAACTGAATTCCGCGTGTCCGTGAGTCGTCTTGACACAGGATTTGTGTCCTGGACATGTCCGGGCTGTATCCAGCTCCTGTGTCCGGTCTGAGTCCAGCGGAGACTCGCCGGGGCTTCGTCGTGGCGGCTCAAGGCTACTCCGAAGGGGCGGCCGGAGTTCGAGTCAGGGTGGCGAGGCCGGTGGACGTGGAGGTCGCAGTAGAGTAGGACAGAGTCCACGGTCGAGAACGGGAGGCTTCGGCCAGGGGGTTCACAGTGAGGAGGAGGAGGAGGTCGAGGGGGTCTTGCTCGGTGCTGCCGGCGAGGTCGGGGTCGACTCCGGTCGTCGAGGGAAAATGGAGGAGAGGAGATGCTGGTCGGGGTCGTGGTCTCGGCCAGGGGGTTCACGGTGGCGGAGGGCGGAGGAGATGGCGAGTGATGAGGATGGTGGTGGTGGCGAGCTGTGATGGGGGGTGGCGGTGGAGAACAGGGAGGAAGAAGAAGAAGGGGAGGGAGGTCGAAGTCGGGGCTGGCCGGATGGGGGCCGCGGGGTCGGGTGGCGGAGGGCGGCGACGGAGATGGCGTCGATGGTGGTGATGATGATGGTGGTGGTGGTGGTGACAGATGATGGTGGTGGTGGTGGAGGGAAAAGGGCGGACGGGGACAGCTCGGGGGAGAGGAGGAGGAAGGGCGGCCGGGGGGTGGCGAGTGGCGGAGTGGAGGAGATGGCGACGGTGATGATGGCGGTGGTGGCGGACTGGGATGGGGCCGGAGGAGAGAGGAGGAGGAGGAGCTGGGGAGAAGGAGAGAGAGGGGCTCGGGCCAGCGGGAGGGGGAGAGGGGAGAGAGCGGCCGGGGGGTCGGGTCCGGCGAGAAGTCGGCTCGCCGCCGGCGGGGGGGGGGGGGGGGGTCTGCGGGTGTAGGGTTAGGTTTTGGGTGTTTTGATTTTTATTTTATTTTATTTTATTTTTATTTTATTTTCTTTTTATAGAAAATTATATTAATTTAATAAGAAAAATATCTAGAGATATTTTTGGGATATTTGTAGGATATTTTCTGGATATTTTCGAGATATTTTCGGGATCTTTTCGGGTGGGTCCCGTCTCCAAATGGACGGTGCAGGTTCACCGGCCAGTGAGGGGGTGACACCTCGCACTAAAATTTGCAGGAAAGTCCTTGTAATTTTATAAATTGCGTAAAGTCCTAGTTTTGGGAAATTGCGCAATTACGAATTTGTCTGAAAAAACACCCGATTCCGAAAAATACTAAAATTCACAGGATTGAAGGAAAAAGCTGTGTGAGGGTCCCGAGGGGGTGGGGGTGAGTCTGGACAGGAACTGGTCCTGGTTTTCTTGGGTGATACGGCTATCATATTTATTAATTAATAAATACTGCGCACGGTGTTCTCTAATTATTTAGAGGTAGGTAGGGCCATAATTTTTCTACGGTGTCAATATACTAAATGTAGTATACTCAGTGTAGAATATTAACGTATTTTTGTTTGGGCAAAACAGGTGCAGGTTGACCTCAAATCTCTAGGGGTACAGAGATGGGTAAAGAGCAGAAAATAAAATAGGAAATAAATACAGGCTTTTGTAACGATATTTGTGCGTCTCAAACGAGGCTCATTTTAGCACATCTGTGAGTTACACAAAGTTCAGAAAAATAGTCTGGTATGTCTAGGACAGGTATGTGAACTTTGTTCGGGGATAACAGTCAAGCTAAAGCTCCAAATAATTAGGAGATGGACAGGTGCACAAGTCAACAGGATATGTAGAAAAATAAATTAAAATATTGCCATAAATCTTAAATTGTTAAAATAATCCTAAAAATACTGAAATCTGGTCGAGGAGGTTTACACGTTTAAACTCAAAAGTTTTGAGTTTAAATGCTATCCAAATACATCCTTATCCCCCCCCCCCCCCCCCCCCCCCCCCCCCCCCCCCACACACACACACACACACACACACACACACATATATATATATATATATATATATATATATATATATATATATATATATATATATATATATATATATATATATATATAATTTTTTTTTTCTTTTCCAAAAGACTCAAAATATGTTTGTCATATATACTTAATCAAAAATAATTTGCAAAATTAACTCAACTTTTGTTGCAAGAGTAGGTAAAATATATTTTCAATAATTATTTGTTCTCTCTCTCCGATGACCCAAGATGATGGTTTTTAATGTGTTTTGTGTTGTGATTGCTATATGGCACAATAGGATGGAGATCTCTTAGACTCCTATAATGACAAATTTCTTTTCAAAGTCACAATAGGGTTAGAGATTAGATGCTCTTTAGGATTTAGGATTTTGTGTTATGACA